>VSMD01133355.1:0-14617 GCA_008750895.1 Mirza zaza
TTTTGTTGCTGCCATATTTTTGTTTTGACCTGTGAAGCCCTATTCTGGACTTAGGGGGAAAAAACTTTTAAAAATTTGTATCTTAGGATGGGCATAGTGGCTCACGCCTGTAATCCTAGTACCCTGGGAGGCCGAGGTGGGAGGATTGCTTGACCTCAAGAGTTCAAGACCAGCCTGAGCAAGAGCAAGACCCCATCTTTACTAAAAATAGAAAAATTAGCCAGGCATCATGGTGTGTGCCTATAGTCCTGGCTACTTGGGAGGCTGAGGCAGGAGGATCGCTTGAGCCCAGGAGTTTGAGTGAGTTAGGCTGACACCACAGTACTCTACTCAGGGCAAAGGAGTGAAACTCTGTCTCAAAAAAAAATGTTTGTATCTTTTTGTTCTTGTGTTTAATGTGCCTATTTGTAGGTTGTGTATTCAAGATTCCTTAGTTTTCCAAGATTAAAATTCTTCTCGGTTTCTTTTTCATTATCTCAGAGCAAGCGATTAGGATCCCTTAATAAGTTTAAGGCAAAGGCTCGTTCCATTCTTCTAGCAACTGATGTTGCAAGCCGAGGTTTGGACATACCTCATGTAGATGTAGTTGTCAACTTCGACATTCCTACACATTCCAAGGTAAGTCCTATTACCTTGACTTTCTAGTCCCAAAGTGTATTTCTTAATGGAATGTTTTCTGCCTTTTTTAGTTATGACATAGGGGGTTTTTTTGTCCATGATTAGTTAAGTATCAATACTTAAGAAAGCTCTTGATTTATTCATTGTCATCATCTTGCACATGGCTGTATATGTAACATTAGTACATGTGAAGGAAGGTAGCCAACGAGAGTTATTAGATGCTCATGGTCAGAATGGACATTTATATAGCACATGCTGATTTCTGTCACTGTCATTTCTTTAGAAATGACAGCTTGTGGTTCGTAGTGTGTATTAGGGTTTCTCAGCCTTGGCACTATTAACATTTTGGGCTAGAAAATTCTTTGTCGTGGGTGTTGTTCTTTGCACTGTATTATTGGTTACTTAGCATTCCTGGTCTCTACCCACTGGATGACAGTATCACACACTCTTCCAGTTGTGACAACCAGAAATGTTTCCAGACATTACCAAATGTCCCCTGGGGATGACAGAATTGCCGCTGGATAGGACTGGTATATCTCTTGGCTTTGTATTTAACTGCTATAGACAAGGTGCTGTCTCGTTTGATTTTCACGGTAACTCTGTAAGTTTGGGCATGTACTTCTATCCTTGTTTTAGGTTGAGAGGTTTTGTGATATGCAGATAATGTGGTAGAACTAGAGCTGTTTTTACCAGGTCTGCCTCAAGAGCCAGTACTTTTTTTTACATCTTGTGTTGCCTATAACCATATAGATATGCTTTATACAATTTATTTATCCTTGTTGTTTCAGGATTATATCCACCGAGTAGGTCGAACAGCTAGAGCTGGGCGTTCTGGAAAGTCTATTACTTTTGTCACACAGTAAGTAAATCAACTTTAGGGGCAGAGCAATGTAGAGAAAAGGGCAGAACTTGAAGCCACTGACTGGGAACCTAGCTCTGCCATTTACTGTGCTAATCTCTTCAATTCCTTCGTCTGGGTTTTTATATTTGTAAGATGGAAATAATAATACCTGCCTAGAAGGGTTTTGGTAAATTGGAGATAATATAAGTAAGGAATCTAGCATAGATTTGAGATGTAGAAGCACATCAAATAGTACCTGTTATTTCTTTCAACTGCTAGACCTGGAGAGCAATGACCTTTCTCTCAACTCAGAAAGTATACAAATAACTACCTTTTGGGTTTTTTTGAGACAAAACCTCGCTCTATTGTCTGGGCTAGAGTGCTATAGCATCAGCCCAGCCTTTAGCAACCTCAAGCTCCTAGGCCCAAGCGATCCTCCTGCCTTACCCTCCCAAGTAGCTGGAACTACAGGCTGTGTGCCACTACACTCAGCTCATTTTTTCTATTTTGGTTGCCTGGCTAATTTCTATTTTTTCAGTAGAGACGGGGTCTTGCTCTTGCTGAGGCTGGTCTTGAACTCCTGACCTCAAGTGATCCTCGCCTTGGCCTCCCTGAGTACTAGGATTACAGGCATGAGCTGCCATGGCTGGCGAGAATAACTACTTCTGATTTCTTTTTTTTAAGGAACAAATATTTATGTACCTGAGGCTTTACTGTGAGTAAAAGAATACCTTGGGTGATTTTTCTAATGGGCCATTCACAAAGATTGCACTTAACCAGCATTTAGAAAAAGAATATGTTCAATATTGTTTAAAACTGTGTTTCCGGCTGGGCGCGGTGGCTCACACCTGTAATCCTAGCACTCTGGGAGGCCGAGGTGGGTGGATTGCTCAAGGTCAGGAGCTCAAAACCAGCCTGAGCAAGAGCGAGACCCCATCTCTACTATAAATAGAAAGAAATTAATTGGCCAACTAATATATATAGAAAAAATTAGCCGGGCATGGTGGTACATGCCTGTAGTCCCAGCTACTTGGGAGGCTGAGGCAGCAGGATTGCTTGAGCCCAGGAGTTTGAGGTTGCTGTGAGCTAGGCTGACGCCACGGCACTCACTCTAGCCTGGGCAACAAAGCGAGACTCTGTCTCAAAAAAACCCAAAAAACTGTGTTTCATATTGTATCATATCATATAATGTCATATAGTCTGGGAATAGATAGACATATGCATTATTAGCCAACCAAAGCCGTGCCATTTTCCTTCCTCAGGTATGATGTGGAACTCTTCCAGCGCATAGAACACTTAATTGGGAAGAAACTGCCTGTTTTTCCAACACAGGATGATGAGGTTATGATGCTGACAGAACGTGTGACTGAAGCCCAAAGATTTGCCCGAATGGTATGCGAGTTTCTTTCTCACCACATTTTGTGCAAATGATATTAACTGTGTGCCACTTTATTATATTAGTCCTCATAATAGACTACAGGAGCTGAGTAATTTTAAAAATTAGCTGTGCATGGTGGCTTGCACCTGTAGTCACAGCTACTTTAGATGCTTAGGTGGGAGTCCCCCAAGCCCAGGAATTTCAGGTTACAGTGGGGTATGATCATGCCACTGCACTCCAACCTGGGTGACAGAGCAAGACTCTGTCTCTTAAAAAAGAAAGATGAGCAAACTAAGGCACAGAGATGGCAGGTAATTTGCTTTCGACCACACAAATGGTTGAATTGAGATTTGGATTTGGACAGTCTGACCAGAAAGACCTCATTCTCAGCCACTCTTCGTGTATTATATGTGGCAAGAAAACCACTGAACTTGAGGTCAGAAGACCCAGCTGTGAACTGCATAAGCTTGGGCAATTTGCCTAATCTCTAAGCATAAATTCCTCACCTGTAAATTGGGAATAATACTTGCCTTGAACACCTTACAGGGTTTTATGAGCACCAGATAAGCCAATATAAACTATAGTTACTAATACAGGTCAAGCATCCCTAATCTGAGAATCTGAAATCCGAACTGCTCCAAACCCTGGAATTGTTTGAGCACCAGTGTGACCCTGCAAGTGGAACATTCCATACCTGACCTCTCACGACGGATTGCAGTCAGAATGCAGTCAAAACTTTGTTTTGTGCACAAAATAATTCAAAATATTGTATAAAATTGCCTTCACGCTATGCGTATAAAGTGTGTAGGAAACAAATGAATTTCATGTTTAGAATTCGGTCTGGTTCCCAAGATAATCTCATTATGTATATGCAAATATTCCAAACTGTGAAAAAGTTTAAAATCTGAAGCACTTCTGGTCCCAAGCATTTTAGATAGTGCTACTCAGCCTATAGCAGTTGTAACAGTAGTAATGGTGAGAAGATTCTAGAGGAAAGTCCTTGGAAGTGCCACTTGCTTTCTGGAGTTATAGTCTGAGGGATGGAGGAACCTTGCCTGTGGGTTGCTCTCTGAGTAGCTGAGGTACAGACTTGTTTTTGTTTTTCTGCCCACGTGGAATTTTTTATTTGGTATTTTTGTTTATAAAGGTGCTACATGTACATTGGGGAAATATTCAGAAAATACACAAAGATTAAAGTAGCAAATGAAAAGGTAAACCATCCCTCACAGAGATCCATTGACAACATGTGGCTATTTTTCTTTCTTTAGCCACAATTAGACTTTATCTACTTATGTATGATTAACATTTTTCTGTTTCAACAAATACAAATCCATGTGATCATTTCTTAATGGCCAAAAAGCATTCCATCTTGTATATGTAACATGATTTATATTGATGGATGTTATGATTTTTCTAATTTTTTTCTATTTTAACTAGTACTATGTTGAACATTCTAGGATGTACAGCTTTGTACACTTATCTTAATTTTTTTTAGAATAAATTCCTAGAATTAGAATTGTTAGGCCAAGGAGTGAGGAGTATACAGTTAAAATTTGAATTCATACAGAATGCCGAATTGCCCCCCTAGAAAAGCTGTAGCATGCTCAGATAACAAGGACAGTATATATGACTTTCCCCACGTTTTGCCCAATACTAGGGATTACCATTCTCTTAAGTCTTTGCCCATTTGCCATGTGAAAATAATAGCTTATTTTAATTTTCATCCTTTCATTATTGATAAGATTAACATTTTTATATATTTGGAGTTGGGTCTTTTTCCTTTGCAAATGTCAGGTATCAGGAAGTTACTCAGTGTTTGGCCTTGAGGGGACTAGAATGTGTTAGCCTCAGCGATAGTAATTCATTTTCAATCTCATCCTTTCGGTTTTCTTGCAGGAGCTAAGGGAGCATGGAGAAAAGAAGAAACGCACGCGGGAGGATGCTGGGGACAATGATGACACGGAGAGTGCTATTGGTGTCAGGAACAAGGTGGCTGGAGGAAAAATGAAGAAACGGAAAGGCCGTTAATCACTTTTATACAGACTTGAGTTCTGCTTTCTTTTCTGTGGAAGAGAATTGAAGAAGAGAATGAAATCTCCTCCAGCAGAGGTTCTCAGACTGAAATCTGTCAGAATTATGTGCAGAATGTGCTCAGTGAATTCACTACTCATTCCCGGTCTGTGTGTTGGAGTGTCATGACTGCAGAGTGATCTTTAGAGTGCACATGTCAAGACTGCTACTATTCTTCAGCTTTGCTTCCTTGCTTGTGACATGAGTAGATGTGCTCTTCTGTCACTTCACACAGACCTTTTACCTTTTTTAGCTGTGAGTCAAGAACTAGGCTGATGAAGCCCATGACCTGTAATTGTAAAGGACAGAAGCTTGGACATCTATCAGTGAAACTTCAGCCATCTCAGCTTGTGCTTCATTAGACCTAATGTGAAACAATAAATTTAAATGCTATTTTTAAAAGATTCAAACTCCTTGAAGGCCTTGGTGTTAAAGGGTTTTATAGATTTAAGTAAGATCTTGCTAATAGGTCAGAAACTAGCAGTGGCAGTTACATGGCAAATTCCTTAATTTAGGATAAACATTTATGACTTTAAAAACAAAAATCAAGGAACAAGATGATGGATGACTTTGAAAGGGAAGTCTTACTTAAACGGAGGTTGTGGTTTTTTGGCGGGATGGAGCAAAGTCCAAGAAGACCGCAGAAGTCTTTCAGATCCATAAATAGATTCACTTCTCTGGTTCCCTGGGTTAGAAAGACTGGTTTCCTGTGTAGACTCTTGTCCCTAGGTGACAAGAGTAAAATCAGTATGCGTCGGAAATGTACATTAATTCTGGGACCTAATTTAATCCATTTCTCATTTGTGCCCATTGGCCACTCTCTTCTTTCTTTTGTCCCCGTCTATTAGGTGGTTGAATTCAGGAGCTGTGGCGCTGGGTCCTTGGCTCCTGGGGAGGAAGTGGACGTCTGCTCTGTTGGGACTGGGTAGGGGAGGGTTACTGGAAATCAGAAACAACTTTGAGTTTCCTGGTCATGAACAGTCTTGTGTTCTAAGGGCTGTTACACACAGAAGATACCTAATAATTTTTGTTGACTCTACCAAACTTACTAGAAGAGAGTGTGTCTGGAGTGGCTGAACCAGGGTAAAGAGTCTAAAGAATCAGTGTGATGGATTAAGTTTGGGATTGAAGTTTGACAGAAAAGAAACTTTCCATATACATCTTGAAGGGAAGTGTACATTCCAAAGTTGTATTTCTTGAGGTCAGAGCATCTGGTGAGAAATGAAAAGTACAAGGCAGTGAAATTCTCTGGTGACCCAGAGGCAGACTGTTCACTGCAGGAAGATCTTTGTAAATAGAGGGACGAGGTGCTTTCTACTTCGGATGAATCCTGTGAGGATGGAAATGCAGCATGTGGCTTATTTTGTTTAGTTTGCTCTAAATTTCACTGCTGCTTGTTATGGTACGTTTGCAGGAAGGATAAGGCAGAGGAGACAGTAGGGAAAAGAAAAGGAGAAAAGGGGTGGAAGACGAGGAGAGGCAGATAGTTGAGTGGGGCAGTACTTGTGACTATTATGAGTTGTACTACTTGGGCTGACTTTCCACTCATATTGTATATTCCTGATGGCACTGTCCAGAGTGGCTTAGGCAGCTCTGTGTCTGAGCCAGTAGGTGATTGCTGTTTCAACTCAGTGGAAGACTTCAGAAGCATGTTGAAATTGAATTGGGATACTGGTAGGGGTAAAGAGGAGATACTGGAATTGTCCTCAAGGATTTCTGAACTTTTGGGCTCCCGAGGTATATGCATATTTCTGGGGAGACTAAAAAGGTTGAAAACCATTGCCCTAAAGCTTAACTGTTGTCTTGACGTATATGCATAAGTCTGCTAGGATGAGAAGATAGGATACTACTGATAGGAGAAATGTGGATGGATGTGTCTTCAGGCATATTAATAGGCCCAGAGCATAAATTAGGGTCCCAAACAGAAAGCACAGATGCCACTGTGAAGGGCAAAAGGCACAGAAACAAATGTGATCCATTAGTAAATAACACGTTGGGTACAGGGGCTCAGGCCTGTAATCCTAGCATTTTGGGAGGCCAAGGTGGGAGGATCACTTGAGGCCATGGGTTTGAGCCCAACCTGGGCAACATAGCAAGAGCCCTTATCTACAAAAAATAAAAAAAAATTAGCTGGGTGTCCTGGCCTGCACCTGTAGTCCCAGCTACGTGGGAGGCTAAGGCAGGAGGATCCCTTGAGCCCAGAAGTTGGAGGCTGTGGTCCGCCACTACTCCAGCCTGGGTGACAGAGTGAGACCCTGTCTCTGAAAAAAAAGGTAAATGAGAAAAGGCTGTGGGCACTGTTAATCAGAGCTGTTCCTTGTGCTCCCTTGTCCGCTGACGCAAGGTTGGGAGGTCTTGCTGCCGAAACCTTACTGAGGGGTGTGTGTATTAATTTCTCAGGCCTGCTGGAACAAAGTACCACACAATGGGTGGCTTAAAACACCAGGAATTTATTCTCTCACAGCCCTGGATATCAGAAGTCCAAAATCAAGGTGTTGGCAGGGCCATGCTTCAGCGAAGCCTCTCGAGAAGAGTCCTTTCCTAGCTTCCTAGCAAGCATTGCCCCTTGCTTGCCAGCAGTTCTTGGTGTTCCTTGGCTGTGGCACCACGACTCCAGTCTCTGCCTCCATCTTCACGTGGCCTTCTGCCCTGGGTGTCTTTGCCTCTTCGCATGGCCTTCTTATAAGGATACTAGTTATTGGATTTAGGCTGCACCCTAATCCAGTATGACCTCATCTTAACTAATTACATCTGCAAAGATCCTATTTCCAAATAGGGTCATCTGAGGTTCTGAGTAGACATGACTTTTTGGGGGGACACTTCAACCCAGTACAAAGTGTCTTTGTGGACTCTGCTACATTCTTTGGAATTTGCATTGTGGAATAGAAATGGTGGATAGAACTGCTTACCAAGAAAGTGAAGAAGGCAGGAGATAGATCTACAGAAGTGATTGGATAGGTAGAAGAATAGAAGAAGCTTAAAATGACATTCTCCTAAATGAAATGTCAATTGGCTTTGGAGTCAAGATACCAAAGGCTGTAGATTTAGGAGTGGGGAAGGGGGTCTTGACACTTCTATTCCCTTCCTGATATAATTCCTTTGTTGTGCATTCCTGATTTAAGAAGCTATGCGCCTCAAAACAACCTCCCCCAACCTCAATTGTGAACAAACACACTTAACCTTTATGACTTAATAAAGAGAGCACCTTGCAATAGTCATGTAATGCTGACTCAGAAAATTTCCTCCTTATTCCTCACCTGAATCATAAAGCCAATTTATATGGTATTCATTGGGTCCGATTGCTTTAACAGTGCTTCATGGTACCAGCTAGCCTAGTTTTACTTCTCTGCACAGAGCCAAGAGTGAGAATGAGGAAAATACCTCTCTGTCTTATTAAGGGGTCCTAGCCCAGGGATTGGGTTTCAGTCAGATAGGTTATTTCAGGCTTAAAGCAGGCCCAGAATTCCAGAGAACCCTGAAGAAATCATTTAAGGACACTGAGGGGTTTCTAGTTGTTGAGAGGGGTCTAGACCTAACTAGATCATGATATCTTTCAAAAATGTGATTACTATCCCAGAACTTGGCTAGCTCTTAAAGGACATCTGGCTTATACCCAGCCTGCTTTCCAGGTAGCTTTCTGCCTGCAGAGGAATCCACAAACCTAAAGCAGAGACTTTATTTGATTTGTCCCAGGGCTTTTCCTCAAACCCCTGGGAAATGGGATCAGAAAGAACCACAGGCAGTGGTGTTGGTTACAGAAAAAGAAGGGATCCAAGTTATCAAAACCAGGCAACAAAATAACATCCCAAGAAAGCATGTCCCTAAAACTTAGAGAATATAAAAGAAGCTCTAATCCACATAGTTGTTAAGGTAAAATCTAGCCTCTGGGCAGATAATAAATCAGGGTGTGAGTCACCCCTCTTAGCTGGAATGACAAGAGATCCAGACCTTGGCACTAGAGATTCAAGGGTTACCCACACCCGCATTCCTTTTCAGGCCTCACCTGTCCCAGGTATGCACTAAAGCTACAGCTAAAAATAACTGCAGAAACTGGAAGTCTGGGAAATTGCCCTGAACTGTCTCACCTAGAGTAAGAGCTCACAGGTGCCGAAAGGGGCGGCCTTGCAAAAATAACAGGAAATACCTAATCCCACAATTTCCCCGGTAACAGTTAAACATTGATCTCGTGAGTTCTCTCACTAACAGACACCCTGCTGCAGTTCTGTTTTGGACAATTTCTGGAGAGAGCTAAATGGATGGAAATGAGATGTAAATCTCTGTCTTTCAAAATTGGTTTTTTGAAAATCTGCTTTTACAGAGTTCCTGGGTAAACAGCGAGAGAACGAGCTACATGCAGTCAGTCTCAACCATATCTGGAGGACAGAGTCACATCTCCTGTGATAATCCCATCTCCAAGGAAAGGCAGGAAACCAAGTCTTGGACTTTGACATCCTGCTGCCACTTTTGGTAGCAACTGACAGCCACCACTATTTTGTTTCTCTTCGCTCCCCCCCTTAAAATCAGCAAGCCACTTGGCCTCAGCACTGGCACCCCTTTCTCTTTCTTTGGAAGGCCACAGTCTCTGCTCTCTTCCCTGACCCCTTTTCCTTCCCTCTCTCTCTCTCACTTTCCTTCTCTCCCTTAAAAAGATAAACTGTTTTTACCTTTATATATCCAATCTCTGCGAGAGAAACTTTTCTCCACCCACGCCGGGAGCACCTAGTGAGCTTTCCACCCCAGCAGGTGCGAAGTGGACAGGAGACAGGAAGAAAATGGGTGCCTGTAGAACCACGCAGTCTCTGGGAGGTGGCCCTAATGTCTGCTCAGATTCTCAGAGCTTTTGTCTGCTCATAGCCATCGGTTCATCCCACACCTTCCAAACACAAAGGATCTCCTGTCACTCTCGCCCTTCGTCCTTTGATAACCTGCCAATGCCATCTAGGGGCTGGGAGGAGCAGGAGGGATGGGGAAAACCAACAGGTGGGGAAAATGCTAAGTCCTAAGACTGCCCCCTCTGTTGCTGTGTGGCCTCGTGGGAGCTACTGAACCTCTCTGAACCTTGAGATTTCTGATCCGTTAAAACGGTAAGAAGACCAGCTATCCTACCTGCCTCACAGAATCTTGAACCTGGTTTTAAAAATTCTGTTTCCTCCTTCCCTCCCTTCCAGTATCTGCTGTATATCCTAGTCACAGTGCCAGGGACTAGGAAAACAGTACTGAAGGAAAAGTCACTTGCTGTCATTGCTGAACTCAGTCTTAACACTGTGCTGTGACTGTGCCTGCCTGCGGGGCAGGGTTATGCATGTGTATAGCCTTAGCATCTTACAGCGCCCGGCACATAACGCGTGTTCAGTATCTGTCCTATTCCGAAACTTGCTATGCATTGGGAACTTTACATGTATTGTCTCTAGTTCTTTGAACAATCCTGAAAGGTGGACATTATCTTTCCTGTTATGAGTTATGGAGCCAGACTGCCAAAGCTGCCTCTTACCAGCTGTGAGACTTTGGGCAAGGTATTCAACCTTTCTGTGTTTTCATCTCCTTCATCTGAAGGAACACAGTAATAATACCTACCTTAGGGGTTTGTGAAATTTACGTGAACTACACTAAGGCTCATCGTAATGATCAATAGACGTTAGCTATTGTAGTTATTATTATTATCACAGATGAGGAGTGGTAAAGTAGCTTGCCCAGCTGGTGAGGGGCAAAGTGAAAATTTGAAGCCAAATTTGAGTCGAAGCCTCTGCTCTTTACACTAGATACATCGTTGGGGTGTGTGTGTAATTCCATATTACTCATTCAATAGCTGATTATTGGAAGATTGTACCATCATTTACAGGTACAGATTGTACCATCATTTATTTCTCCCCCTTTGGAATAATGGGTTCCACATAACAAGTGTGACACAAACGAACTTTCAGATTCCAACCTGTTTTCAAACTGGCAAGGGTCAGGTAAGAGAACACGAGATTTTCATTCCCACCAGTAGATGGCAGAAGGAAGAACGGGAACGTTTTAATTCCGAGCAAAGTGATTAACAGTGAGCTGGGACCAGGCGCGGCGGAGGATTAGGCGGCTCTCGGTGTGACGACAGTGTGACTTGACTACGGCCCACAGTGACTAGGCGTAGGGGTCTGGGTGGGCATGAGAACTGCAGACAGGTGTCCAAAGGGCATCGGCCTGCAAGAAGAGCTACTAGGTTGAACCAGAGGATGGGGACTGGGAGAGCGGGGTAAACCAAGATGATTTAGGCGCAGTGAAAGGAAAAGGTTGTATTCCGCTGTTATCTCCAACGCACAGTTCCAGTCTGTGGGTACTCCTTTCACCTTAGGGCAGCTTTGCTCTTTGTGAAAGCTGGCCCTTTCCTCTGGGACGTGATTAAGTCTCTCGCCCTCTGCTCCCTCCTGCGCCCTGTCTGTAACCCAGGAATACTGATATTCTCCCCAGGTGCCTGTTGCCTGTGTATATAAATGCAAATCACTCTGAGCCACCAGTCCCCTTCTGTTGCACCCCTCTCTCCACTGCTCATCCTTCTTTTTTTTTTCTTTTTGTGAGACAGAGTCTCACTCTGTTGTCCAGGCTAGAGTGCCGTAGTGTCAGCCTAGTTCACAGCAACCTCAAACTCCTGGGCTCAAGCGATCCTCCTGCCTCAGCCTCCCGAGTAGCTGGGACTACAGGCATGCACCACCATGCCCGGCTAATTTTTTCTATATATTTTTAGTTATCCAATTAATTTCTTTCTACTTTTAGTAGAGACAGGGTCTTGCTCTTGCTCAGGCTGGTCTCGAACTCCTGAACTCAAACGATCCACCCACCTTGGCCTCCCAGAGTGCTAGGATTACAGGCGTGAGCCACCACACCCGGCCTTGGGCATCCTCCTAGTGGCTTATTTCACAGCCTCCTCTGTCAAATGAGCTTGGTGCTGGGTGTTTGGTGAGCCACTTGATCATTCATTTTGTTCTAAAGACATGTCCTTCTGCCTGAAGTGATGGGGACTTGTCCTTCTGGGTCCAAAAGACTCTAGCCTGGGCAACAAAGCAAGACTCTGTCTCAAAAAAAAAAAATAAATAAATAAATAAATAAAATAAAAAAATAAAAAAGAGTAGCAGCAGCCGGCAGGTGTGGCACTCAGAAGTACTGGGCAACTCTACCCGAGTTAATTCTCACACGCCCTTGTCCCCACACCTTCCTCCGGGGGGAGGAGTCCACTGGGAACTCCTGCTCGAGACCTGACATCCCTCTAGCCCGAACTCTTAGTTCCAGTGCCAGCTTAAACCCACATCCCTGTTGTGATTTCTGGGTGGGTCGAGAGTGGGAACTGTCACAGGGTTTTTCACTTGACATATTTGTATTTGTCCATTTGTCATGGTGGCTTGTTTGTTTTCAACAAGTGGCTCGGTACAGTGAGGCTGTGGGGAGCCTCCCGTGTGCTGGCATTTGCTGGGTGCCTGGCATATATTATTTCTTTTACTGGAGGTAATGAGTCATTTCTTGAGGAAACTGTGGATCAGAAAAGCTTGTTTGTGACATTTAAAAACCATAACCTAGTCATTCCTTTTTCTATGTCTTCCACGATTTCCTAAATCCATCCAAGAGTGTTAAGGAATTTTGCAGAGCGAGGCTATGCTGACAAAATGAAGCGGCGATTTGGGATCGTAGTTAACCTGTGGCTTCTGTTTCCATTTCGTCGGTTTTGGTGGCTTGTGGCGAGCTTGGGGTGAGGAGAGGAAGTGGGACAGATGCAGCTCTTCGCCATGGTTTTGTATTTTCACTAGGTCTCTAGAAAACAAATTTGACATGTGGACTCTGCCATCGTATTCCTGTGAAACCTCACTCAGAGTCAGCACTTTGGGACTGAGAGGACCTCGGTGGTCAGCCAGGATCTGTCTGTCTGTCCTGAGAGGATACCGGAAGGAAGTGTGTGTATGTTCATAAGATTGTGTATGTGTGTTTTTTTTAATTTTATTTTTCATTTTTTTTCTTTAGTAAAAGGTGATTTATATGATCTGAAGGGAAACCAGAGTATAAGTTTGTGTGTTTAATAGCGTGCCCACAGCTGACATCTATTACAGAGAGTCACCAAAGATTCCTCCTATTCAAAACAAGTTCTCGTGGAATCTCATTTATAAGGAGATGATTGTCTCTTGGAGGAAAAAAAGCCTGTCTTTCAGGGTGAGCATCTTGAAGACAGAAGTCTCCCTTTTGAGAGGAGTAGTGGGAGATGTTGAGTGACAAAAATGTGCTTTACATAAGCCTGGTTAGCCTGATTTTTCTAATAAATGCTAGCGATGTCCCTAATCAGGTTCCAGGGGCTCTCGCCAGAGAAGCACATGGGTAAGTCACACTTCCTGTCTCACCTTTTCAGTGCCATCGTGCGGTGGACTCGGATTAACATGTGATCGCCAAGGGCAGCCTTGGAGGGGACAAAGAACCCCACAGGGTCAAGGCTCTGGCCGAGAGGGTTATGTGAATGAAAAAAGGGCAGGGCAGCCCACTTGGGTGGGGCGTAGGGACAGGAGGAAAGGGGAGAGGGTGTCATGCTCAGATTTACAGCCCGTATGTACACTTCCAAGTTTTATGGCAACGGAGGTGTAGTCACTTCCTGCCCTTTCTCCTGAGCTCTCCAGACTCCCTGAGTCACTCTCTGGCCAGTGGCCTGAGCCCAGGGCTCATTTCTCTTCCCTGCGGCCCAAGGGAGTGCTTTACAAAATGGGGCACACGTATCCAGGGAGACAGATTACAAAATAATCTGTTGGGGTGCAGAAGGAAGATGCTAAAATTTATGTTTGTATTTATTTTTAACTCATCCATTTCTAATTTCTCTTTTTCTGTGTTTTATAATGTTCATAAAGAATCTCTGTAATAACAATTTATAATAGATATATACCAATATTCGGGTACGTTAAAAATGTTATTGCATAGGTTAGTGTTATGCTGAAAAATAAAAAAAAAGAATAAGATAAATATTAAATTTAAATAATAAATAAAAAAAGGTTATTGCATAAGAGCACACTGTCAAGAAAGTTTGAGACTATAGCTTCCGGGAATTCTTCTGACAATAGTCCTTTAACACTATTATTTTGTCTTTCATTCTGAAGCTAATTTTCAAACAAAACTCTAATGCAGCCTTATATTTTTATTTTTATTTATTTTTTTATTTTTTGAGACAGAGTCTCACTCTGTTGCCTTGGCTAGAGCGCCGTGGCACCAGCCTAGCTCACAGCAACCTCAAACTCCTGGGCTCAAGCAATCCTCTTGCCTCAGCCTCCTGAGTAGCTGGGACTACAGGCATGTGCCACCATGCCCGGCTAATTTTTTATATATATATATTTTTGTTAGTTGGCCAATTAATTGCTTTCTATTTTTTAGTAGAGATGGGGTCTCGCTCTTGCTCAGGCTGGTCTCAAACTTCTGAGCTCAAGTGATCCTTCTGCTTCATCCTTTCAGAGTGCTAGGATTATAGGCGTGAGCCACCTTGCCCAGCCCTTTTTTGGTTATGTCTTTGTTAAGAATTAGTACCAAGGCACGCTGATGTCATAAAATGAATTAAGAAGTGTTTCCTCATCCTATATTTGCTGAAAGTTTTATGTAAAATTGATGATATTTCTTCCTGAAATGTTTGATAGCATTTACCAGTGAAGCCATTTGGGCCTGGGGTTTGAATTATTACATCATTTTCTTTAATAGATGTGGGGATGTTCAGATTTTCT
>VSMD01133363.1:0-14461 GCA_008750895.1 Mirza zaza
TTGGGAGTTGGAGACCTTTGAGAAGTTAGAATTCTAAGTTAGCTGATTCCTGCTTGTGGCTTTTGTATTTTGATAGCCCATTGTAGCATCAGATAAATCACTTTCTGATGTTGGAACTGTGGAGAATATAGTGCAATGCAATCACATTTTTTAACTGGTAGCCTTTTCCAGCCAGTATTTAAATAATTCCAGTGGTGATACTATACTGTTGTGGAAAAAGACATGATTTTATAGCAAAAATTTCAACTCTGCCTCCTGACTTTGAATGAGTACTGATCATTTTGGCTTTCAGTTGTTTCATTCATAAAATGGAGCAAATGCTGTCTACTTCACAGGATTATTGTGACTATTACCTGAGATAACATATGTATCATATTAAGGTTTAACACAGTTACTGGTACATACAGGTATTTGATAAATGTTGTCTTGCCTTTTGCAGTTCAATGAAGAATAACTTCTACCTTGGCCGGGCGCGGTGGCTCACGCCTGTAATCCTAGCACTCTGGGAGGCCGAGGCGGGCGGATTGCTCAAGGTCAGGAGTTCAAAACCAGCCTGAGCGAGACCCCATCTCTACTCTAAAAATAGAAAGAAATTAATTGGCCAACTAATATATATATAAAAAAAAAATTAGCCGGGCATGGTGGCGCATGCCTGTAGTCCCAGCTACTCGGGAGGCTGAGGCAGCAGGATTGCTTGAGCCCAGGAGTTTGAGGTTGCTGTGAGCTAGGCTGACGCCACGGCACTCACTCTAGCCTGGGCAACAAAGCGAGACTCTGTCTCAAAAAAAAAAAAAAAAAAAACTTCTACCTTGAAAAGGATGGTTCTTAAGGAGTTTTCACAGCCTAAGCATGTGAAGTCTTTCTTATACTCTGACTTTTGCTTTCTTTCGTTAACTAAACAACCATTTATTGAGCATCTATTTTGTGCTAGGCCCTGTGATAGCTGATTGGGTTATAGGGGCAAATACAATAGACTTGATCCTTTCCCTTGCTTAGCTTACAGTTTGGGAGGGGGGAGAAAAATTAAATATTTAATTGTATAAGTAATTAATTACAGTTGTGGTAAATGCCATATGAAAGAGGTACAGTCTGTTCAGAAAGTGTATTAGAAGTCCTAACATAGTTTGGATGTTAGGAAACATTTCCTTGAGGAAATAGTGGTAATACTGAGATATAAAGGATAAATGGGACTCTTATTAAGGGGGAATGCTTGGGATGAGACCTAGCAACAGATACCTGTGCTGACGGTAGAATGTGTGAAAGTCTTGAAGCAGAAAGAAGGTTTCTAAGTACAGAAAGGGCTGTGTCTGGAAGCTTTCTGAGCAAGAGGAAGAGTGGCATGGAATGAGGGTGGTGGATATAGGAAGAACAGGATTAGGCAGGTCGTGTTAAAAACTTCAACTTTAAGATCACTGATAAATGACACGATTATATTGGCATATTAAAAAAGATAGCTCTAATGAAAATGAGGAAATTGGGTTGGAGGGAAATAAAAATGCCTGCTGAGACCAGTTAGGGGCTTGTTGCAAAGCCTAGGCTAAAGGTGGCAATGACTGTTACAGAAAAGGAGTAGACGTAATGTGTTTGATTTAAGAATATAATTTTTTTTTTTTTAAGAGACAGTGTCTCACTGTGTGGCCCAGGCTAGAGTGCAGTGGTGCCATCATAGCTCACTGCAACCTTGAAGTCTTGGCTCAAGCACAGTCCTCCCGCTTCAAGCTCAGCCTCCCAAGTAGCTAGGACTACAGGTGTGCAGCACCATGCCTGGCTAATTTTTTTAAACTTTTGTAGAGATGGGGTCTTGTTATGTTGCCCAGGCTGGTCTCGAACTCTTGACTTTAAGTGGTCCTCCTGCCTCAGCCTCCTAAAGTGCTGAGATTATAGGAATGATCTACTGTGGCCAGAAAATGTTGGGTTTTGAGATACCTGTGGGATAAGGTAGGTATAATTGGAAACAGAGTGTGGTTGGAAATAGAGGGCCAGCTGGGTGGCTAGTATTGTAACTCTGGTGTTCTCACAATGTACAGGTGGTAGCTGAGGCCTTTATAGTAGGCCGATAACCCAAGTTCCTGGTATTTGTCTTTTATGCATATTTGACGACAATTTGAGTGCATATGTTCTGACTTTCATAGCTTTTGTAATCTTATTTTAGTCACATTGTGACTTATTCTAGTTACACAAGCTATCAAGAGTATTTTTAAAAAATGTAATGACTGTTTTTATATTAGGCAATAGTAACAATAGCAAACATTTTTTGATCACTTGTGCAGGATACCAGACACTATATATATTATCTCTTTTAATCCTCACAAGTCCATGAACATTATTAGTATTCCAATATTTTGAAGACGTGACATCTGAAGCTTAGAGAAGTTGTATAACTTCCTCAAGGTTACATACACAGTAAGTGGTGGGGCTGAGGTGTGAATGAGGGGGGGGGAATTGCTGCAGAACCCATTGTCTGAACCACTACCATATGCCACTTCTTTGGTATTTGAACCAACCAAATAGACAAAACTGAGCATGACTGAGAAACCATTTGTTATTGAACTTTTATGGAAGACTTGTGTATACTACATGTTGTACTACAGATGCTTTAATATAGTTTCCCATTTACATTAACATTCACATGGCCTGTGAAGTATGTGGTATTTGTTCCATTTTAAAAATGAAGAAATTGTGACTAAGATTAAATGACTTCATCAAAATCACTGATAGCTTGTTAGTTGAGCTAGGATTTAAAATTGACTCTTTTTTGACGCTAAGGCTAGTGTATTTTCTATTATGCCACTTAAAAATAAAAATTGTGTTGACTTCATAATAAGAAATTTTCCCTTGGGGAACATGATTAGATTTAGTGGTTCCCTTATATCAGAATACAGTCTAGTTCTTAAAATTAAATTCTGGATCTTAATGTTTAAAATTACAGGTTGAATTTAGATAATAACCAGCTAAGAAAAGTGAAATACTTTGTAGCTTTTGTTACCAAAAGCTCAGCCACTTGTCCTCGAGGCTACATCATAAGAACAAGAACAAGTGCTTTGAGGAGTAGGAAAGAGACTTTTTTTTTTAAATTTTTTGAGACTGAGTCTCATTCTGTTGCTTAGGCTAGAGTGCCATGGCGTCAGCCTAGCTCACAGCTACCTCAGACCCCTGGGCTCAAGCAATCCTTCTGTCTCAGCCTCCCAAGTAGCTGGGACTACAGGCATGTGCCACCATGCCCGACTAATTTTATTTTTTATATATATATATATATATATATATATATTTAGTTGTCCAGCCAATTTCTTTTCTATTTTTTTTAGTAGCGACCAGGTCTCACTCTTGCTCAGGCTGGTCTCAAACTCCTGAGCTCAGATGGATCCTCCCACCTCGGCCTCCCAGAGTGCTAGGACTACCGGCAGGCATGAGCCACCACACCCAGCTAGAGACATTTTATTTACTTTGCCATCAAAGGAGGAGGATGGCCACTCCTGTTTGAAATACCATTCTCCTAATATTAAGCAGAAATACAGAGCTTTTAAAGCAGGAGTCCTCAAACTTTTTAAACAGGGGGCCAGTTCACTGTCCCTCGACTGTTGGAGGGCTGGACTATAGTTTAAAAAAAACTATGACCAATTCCTATGCACACTGCACATGTCTTATTTTGAAGTAAAAAAGCAAATGGGCAAAAAACACCCACATGGTTGAGGATACCTGTTAAAGGATGGGTTCTCAGCTTCAGGCAATTACTGTTTCAACTACAGTTGATGATTCTGATGCACCTCCCCTGAAGACTATCTTGTGACCTCTACCCAGGACCTCCCTTTAAGAAGTCCTGCTGAGCCATCTCCTTTGGCACAAATAACAAAAGACTTACCCTGCCCCTCCCAACCACTGGCCTGAGGCAGGGATGCAGGTTTTAGTTCTAAAAAAGGAGTGAAGAATGTTTTAAAGACACAGGAAATATTTTTGCCATTTTTTTCCAGGCCACTCCCTCTGTTACATATTCCCCACTCTCAGTATTTCCTTTCCATATCTATGGGAGGAGGGGTTACTACTCTGTTGCACTTTACATATATGTAAGATAAAGACTTTTTTTATTAAAAATTATTTTATAAGAGATAAAATGGAAAAATATTTTCTAGTAAATTCATGTCCATTTTATACTATCTGTCCATAAATTGCATAAAATTACAATATTGATGTCTTGATCAGTTTTTTGTAGTCAGTACTTAATTGTTACCATTGATATAGGACTGCATCTTGATTTTATTCAATTCGATCTGTCCTTTCAATTTCTTCTTTCTGCTTTTTCGTTAGTTTTGAGAGGACAAATGAAAATTAAGGTAATATAATGATGATTAAATATTGGTTTCTACTAGCATCAGAGTTCAAAACCTTTATCTTAACAGTATTTGCTATTGCCTACTAAAAATCAGTGAGAGGTAATTACACTTAGTACTATTAATAGTGTAGCTTCTCCTTTAGGATCTGGCTTTGGAATAAATACTCTTTTTCAGTAAGCCCTTTGCAGAGACTTAGTCCGGGGCACATATTTAAAAAAAAGAAAAAAAAATCACCTATCATCTGCCTTCACTTTTATGCTGTCAGCTGTTGATGGGGAACATCATTTGAGTACCGGATGCCTGTAAAATAATGCTATACTCATTTTTCTTTTGGTTGATGGGTATGCCATTAAGAGCTGTGGCCATGGGGCTTCTTATTATAGTAAGAAAGAGCCTGTCTCACTGTGCCCGCAGAACCTTTCTGAAACAGTTACTCGATTTTGATTGGTTGGCAGATATGAGGGAATTTTTAAGCAGTCTTGTTAAGGTACTTTTGATTTTATGAAGCTAAACCAACAAGGTTGCTGTCCAACTGTCTCTTGTCTTATCTTTATTAGTCATTTATTAATTTGTCTTTTTTTTGCATATGATTATGATCTGTGTATATTACAAGACTTGATTGCTCTTGTTTGAATGCCAGCTTCTATCACTCAACACTGCTGTGGTTTAGCAGTTTTTAACTGAGTACTTAATTCACACATCATCTTTTCTTATAAATACTGTGTTATACTTAGTACGTATATGATACCAAAATTGTCAACTTTCTTTAAAACTGCATGAGAAGTTTCATTTGTGAGACTATATGTTTTGTTGTATGGTCTATATTTATGAGGCATCTTTGCTTTCTATTTCTAACCTTCTATATCATCTGGCATTTTGACTTACATGATTTTAAGTTTTATCAACACTTTAGATATATTATTAGTATGGCTTTTTTATGGCTAGAATAAAAATTATAAAGTAAAATGACAGATTAAAGAAAGAATATAATTTGATATGCAGATGACCTACCTAAAACATTTTTGAATGACCTATAATTTCCTTATTCTATTGGGAACAGATTATAATGAGCTCTTAAATTATCTGCATGTATGTATCAGTTAGGATGCTTTCTACTGCAAATGACAGAGAGGCTAATTAAAACAGGAAGGATTTTATCATCTCATATAACGAGAAGTATAGTAGGGCACTTTCAGGGTTGGTTAACTTGAGTACCTCTTCCATCTTTTCTTTGCCATTTTCATGTTGTTCTACTTGTTACTGAAAGCTCAGCACTTTTCCTCAAGGCTGTATCAGAAGAATGAGAACAAGTGGTTTGAGGAGAAGGAAAGAGAAGTTAATTACTTTGCTGGCAAAGGGGGAAAATTGTAGACTCCTGTCTCAAAATCCAAAATTCCCTCAGAAACAGAAATACGGAGTTTTTAAAGGCAGGCTATTCAGCTTCAGGCAATTGCTGTTCAACTACATTTGATGGTTCTGATTTGTCCCATCTGTGGGGAGGACAATCTCCTGACCTCAGCTCACTGCCTGGAGAGAGTTCAAGTTGAGCCTTCTCCTGTAGCACAAAGAATAGCGGACATTTCTCTGCCCCTCCCAACTAGTGGCCTGAGGCAGGGATGTAGGTTTTAGTTCGCAAAAGGGAGTAGGGGATGTTTTAAAGAGATAGAAAATATTTTCACCTTTTTTGTTTCCAGGTTATTCCCTCTGTTACATATTCCTGTCAACATTACACTTTCATATGTGTGGTAAGAGGTGTGACTACTCTGTTACATACTGTTTCATTCTAAATTTCTTTTGTTTAGTTACCCTTCACTACTAGCATAGTCCCTAGGCAATGTGTGATTGACCTAGACTGTGTTTATGCCTGTGGGGGAACAAAAGCAATAATTAGTGTAGGCTTCCTTGCTCTGGATTACTTCTAAAGATTCCAGCTTATTTTCTGTTTCATCTTTTATTTTCATAGTCAGAACCAAAGGAATATGAATTGTTGTCTAAGTATCTAACAAGGTTTGTTTTTAAATCACATACATACATTTAATGAAACACACTTTAAAAAGCATGAGTGTTTCTCTCTGTAGTTAGAATTCCCTCAGACAATAAAGAACCCTATCAATAAATCCATTCTACTTACCATGCTGTCCCTTGAGTTGCAAAACACATTAATGTCTGTTCAGCAGAGATTATAATCTTCAAATGATACTATATATTTCATTTTTAGAAGTGCTTTATAAATTAATGTTAGAATCATGGAATGTTAGAGCTGAAATACTGGCTAACATTTATAAAGCACTTTCGATGTGCTTGATACTCAGTTTTATACACATCAGTGTATTTATTCTTCACTATACCCATATGATATATATGTTATTATTATGCTACAATTGAACATAGAGAAGTCAGATGGCATTTCCAAGGTCACGCGATAGCAAAGCCAGAGTAAAACTAATGATGGCTTCCTATCACATTTAAAATAAACCTCATGTCTCTTGGAATCTGACCCCTGCTTACCTCTCCAGTATTATTTTTTCTCAACTTCTTGCAAATGTTCTGTCCTCCACCTTTTCCAGCTCTTATAGTTTTGTGGAAATTCCATATCCCATTTTTTCATACTGTGTACTTTATTCCAATAAACATATTAAACCTGAAATAAGAAAATAAAACACTTGTGCCCTCATGTGTTACATTTGTAAATTATGTTCCTGTCATTGAATGTAACACTATATTGGCATTTATTCACATGGCTCTCTTGAAGGTAGAAAGACTTTTAAAACATTTATCTTTGTTTCTTTAGTATTTAGCATAGTATTAGACTTCATATTTGCTACTTATGTGTATACTGAACTGAACTTTGTGGCTTTTAGACTGTTACTTCTGAACTTCAGTTTCTTTTGTCTATAAAATGTGAAATTCAGACTAGAATCTGTTATTTTCCCTTTTAAATTTCAATATTTATAACTTTATTGGGTTTATAAAAAAATCAATATCAAGCTTTAGGTTTTAAGACTACTTTCATAATATTATGTTAATAAATAGTAGACTTTACAGAAATGAAATTCAGTTAAAAAAATGAGAGGATATATTGAAACCTTAAAATCTGTACCCCCATAATATGCTGAAATAAAAAAAATGAGAGGATAATTGCTATGAACTGATAATAAGTGAAAAGGGCAAAGTTGGCAGAGAAGTAAATATAGTATGTTACTTTTGTGTAAGAGGGAGAATAAATAAAATACATATACATCTTACTTTTGCAGAAAAGAAACACAGAAAGGATAAATCAGTAAGCATTGAAGTTGGCTACCTACAGGAGGGAGGGAAGGCAGAGTGAACATTCTCTGGCTATACATTTTAGTATAGTTTTGACTTGCAGAAGCATGTTAATGTTCTGTGTATTAAAAAAAAGTAAGAAAAAGAGTGAGGGGAAAAATCCTAAAACAGTGCAAAAAGAAGTGAATTCAACTGTATTGTATTATGATTGAGTAGCAACAACCACTCTGAAGAGGGTAAGTTGGGGGGAGGAAAGGAACTGATCCAGTAACTTTTGATCATAAATCTTTCACTATATTACCTTAATCTGTGGGGAGAAAAACACCCCTGCAAGCAAATATAGAGTTTTTTTAGAGATTTTACTTTTGTAATGGTCTGAATGAGGTGATTTCTGAAACTGTTTTATGTGTATTGTAGTTAGTGCTTCTCAACCAGGGCCAGCTTTCATCCTGAGGGGACATTGGGCAACATATGGAGATATTTTTGATTGTCATGACTAGAGGGAGATGCCACAGGAATCTAGTGGATAGAGATCAGGTTATGCTACTGCAGATCCTATAGTACACAGGACCTCCCATCACCTTCACACCACCCTCTACCACCCGCCCAAACCAAGAATTATTATCTGGTCCAAAATGTAAGTAGTGCTACCATTGAGAAACTCTGGATTAAGGAAATGAATAAATCCATTGCTGTTGTTGCAAGGTAGATTTCTTACTGTGGAAGAAGGGAAATTCAAATATGGAATTAGGAAGGCAGGGTAGAACTTTGTGGGAATTGGAGACATCAGTATGAGCATGTATTTGTATTATTTTTGTAAATTTCCTAGAAGTGGCTTAGCAGCAATGGCACCCCCATTAGTAGTGGGCACACCTAGAACCACCCATATCTTGGTCTCTAAACATGGATCCTGGAAAAGTATTCACTCAGCAGCACTTTTTGTTTCCTCTCCTCCTTTTCATTTGGTAGATTATTTACAGCAAAATGAAAAAAAGAGTATCTATTATGCTTAAGGAAAAAATTTTAAAATACTATTACTAATTTTATCTATTTCACATGTAGTTTGCCTTTTTATGAGGTATAACCTTAGAAATCAACTTGACATTCAGTTATTGGAATTAGTAAGATAATATTTTTCATTTGATTTTTTTCTTCTTATTTTCATAGTGTACGCAAAAATATTAATATGTTTGAAAGGAAGTATGCGAAATAACAGGCATACAGCAAATACTTATTTTGTTTTTGGGTCATGAACATTAATAACATGTACCAT
Organism: Mirza zaza; assembly: GCA_008750895.1. NCBI lineage: Eukaryota > Metazoa > Chordata > Mammalia > Primates > Cheirogaleidae > Mirza > Mirza zaza. The sequence continues at coordinate 8,869 of VSMD01133363.1, forward strand.
GCTTGAAAATATACTTGTTAGTAGTAATACTGTGGTTTTGGACTACTTTTCTCCCAAATATTTACAAATGTACAGTATTTTATTCTTACCTCATGTGGTATATACAATGCATATAATTTCAATTTTCCTGTTAGAAAAAGTTACTTTTACTTAGAAATTGTCAGATACCAAAGATTATGCAATTAATTTAATGACATGTTTGGGGTTAGAATCCAGGTTTTCTCATTCAATTTGCAATAGATCTTCTCACTCAGATAATGCTTTGAAATTTCAATCAAGTTGTGAAGAAAGAGTAACTGGAAATTGCACAAGATGCTGAAGTAGAAGGAACATTTCAATAATGTTTAAAGTTCATTCTTGAATGTTTTCTGGTGTTAAGGATTTTTTTTCTTAATTTTAAAAGCAGCTATCAATTTTTGTTTGTAAGGACTTTTTCTCTTATTGGAGAGCAATGATGTATATTTTAGAAAAAATGAAAGTAATTTTGAAAACTGCCCCTAAGTTCTTACTTTCAATAACATGAATATATGCTGCTTGTCTTTTATCTGTGCACACAATGTCTATAGAATTTTTAAAAGCAAAACTAGAATTATGTTTTTTCCACACGCAATATATTGTGAACATTTATTCTGTAACGTTCAGCCTCCTTAATGGCTGCAGTATTTTATTATATGGACAGGCCCGTGTGTGTCCATATCATTTCCCCGCCACATCTTCACTGTTTTGATTAGTTGGGATCAGCATCCATAACATATATCCTTTGTCATTGTCCTTTATCTTATTTGTCTTTTTGTCTTTTTGTCTTGTCCTTTGTCTTATTTCCTTAGAATAAAGTCTCATAAGTATTACAGAATGGATTTTTCAAGGAAAGCTGAAAGTTAGATTTCTTTTTGAAATGTTTAGTTTTTAAATGTTGGCTAAATTGTTTGAAAACCTTATGGCTACAGGATGATTTGGGGCCATGCATTTGCAACAACAATAATAAACGTTTTTGTTTCTTGGGGTTGACTTTATTCTCTTTTCATGTTTAATACATTTGTTCCATTAATATTGTTTATATACCCAAGATTCTTGAATGCATATTTCTAGCCTTGAAGTATGAGTCTTATGTCTAGCTTCCTTCCTACTTGAAGTTTTCACTTGTCCATGACCATTTCAAGTTTAATGTGTCCAAAACTGGATTTTTAAGTTCTTCTCCTTTAAAGAAGTAATGGATCATTAAAGATTTTCTCTTGATAGATACCTGTTTATTTTTTTAAAGGGTTAAGTTGTTAATTTTACATAGACATTTCTATGCCAGAGTTTATTTTAGTAGTTCTTAAAAAATGTAATGTGTAATTGACTAACCAGAATCATCAAAATGGGGTGTTCTGAGAAACTCAATGATTGCTGTTAATATGGGCCAAGTTTAAAAAGTAAAGTTTACCTTCTGTTTAAAGTCCATGCCCTTAAAATATTTATTTACGACCGGGCGCGGTGGCTCAAGCCTGTAATCCTAGCTCTCTGGGAGGCCGAGGTGGGCCGATCATTTGAGCTCAGGAGTTCGAGACCAGCCTGAGCAAGAGCGAGACCCCATCTCTACTATAAATAGAAAGAAATTAATTGGCCAACTAATATATAGAAAAAATTAGCCGGGCATGGTGGCACATGCCTGTAGTCCCAGCTACTTGGGAGGCTGAGGCAGCAGGATTGCTTGAGCCCAGGAGTTTGAGGTTGCTGTGAGCTAGGCTGACGCCACGGCATTCACTCTAGCCTGAGCAATAAAGTGAGACTCTGTCTCAAAAAAAAAAAAATATTTATTAAGCAACAGGTTCTTTTAAAACAGTAAATTAAAAAAAACAAAAAACAAAAACAAACAAACAAAAAAAAACAAATGGACGATCTGTGACCAGTTTTAGTACTGAATTGGTCTGAGTCTGAGTGTTAGATTCTACGTCTTTTAAATTAAGAGAGCAGAGCCTATCCTGGGAATCTTTTTAAAAATCTAGTTCCTGATTAAAAAAGAAAAAATGACATACTAAAGAAAAATTTCACTTATCTGAGAATTCACTTTTAAGTAATTCTTGCCTTTGTTAATGTTGCCTGAGCACAGATATAGACCTTGGGACTTAATTAGAGTGATTCTTTTTTCCCTCTAGGAAAAGATATATTACTTTCTTTATGTGAAAAAAGCCCATCTGTGTTTTCTAAAGGTAGGTTTTGGATGTTGCCATTTTGAGTAAAAAACTCCTTTAGCTTTATTGTGGAAAAATAAGTGCTCGTTTGATCCAAAAAGTTAGTGATTAGGTTGAATTAATAAAATATGACTCTTGCAATTATTTAAAAGGTGTGTACATACTTTTTTTGAGTATTTGAATTTTTGAAATTGCGTTAAAATATACCTAATACAGAATTGACTGTTTTAACCCTTTTAAAGTCTATAGTTAAGTGGCATTAAGCAAATTCACATTGCTGTGCAACCATTACCACTATCCATCTTCAGAACTTTTTCATTATCCCATACTAAAACTCTGTGCTCATTAAACAATAATTCCTCATTCCTCCCTCTCTCCAGCTCCCTGCAACTACCTAACATTCTACCTTCTGTCTCTGAATTTGACTACCCTAGGTACTTTGTATAAGTGGACTCATAACAGTATTTGTCCTTTTGTGACTGGCTTATTTCTCTTAGCATGTCTTCAAGGTTTATCTGCGGTGTAGCATATGACAGGATATTCTCTTTTTATTTAAAGGCTGGATAATATTCCATTATATGTAAATACTACATTTTGTTTATCCATTCAGTCACCCATGGATGTTTGGGTTGTTTCCACGTTTTGGCTATTGTGAATAATGCTTCTATGAAGGTTGATGTACAAATATCTGAGTCTCTGCTTTTGTTTATATACCTAAAATTGGGATTACTGGATCAAATGGTGATTTTTTGTTACTTTTTTGAGCAACCAGCATTCTGTTTTCCATAGCAGCTGCACTGTTTTACTTTTGCAAGAACAGTGCACAGGGGTTGTAGTTCTTCCACACACCCATGCTAATGCTTGCTGTTTTCTTTTTTTTTTATTTTTTGTATTTTCTCTCTCTCTCATAATAGCCATCCTAATGGAGGAGAAATGGTTCTCATTATGATTTTGATTTGCATTTGCCTAATGATTAGTGATGTTGAACATCTTTTTGTGTGCTCATTGACCATTCCTGTATCTTTAGAGAAATGTCAGTTCAGGTCCTTTGCCCATTTTTAAAATTGGTTGTTTTTGTTCTTGTTAAGTTTTAGGAGTTCTTTATAAAAAAAAAATATGTGGATATTAATCCTGTATCAGATATGTGATTTGCAACTATTTTCTTTCATTCTAGGTTGCAGTTTTACTCTGTTGATAGTGTCCATTGGTGTACAGAAGTTTTTGATTTTGATGAAGTCCAGTTTGTCTGTTTTTTCTTTTGATTGTGCTATAGGTGTCATGACTAAGAAATCATTTCCAAATCCAGTGTGTTGAAGCCTTTTCTCTGTTTTCTTCTAAGAGTTTTATAGTTTTAGCAATTGGGTTTAGATCTTTGATCTATTTTGACTTAATTTTTGTTCATGGTGTTAGGTAAGGATCCAAATTCATTCTTTTCCATGTGGATATCCAGTTTTCCCATCACCATTTGTTGAAAAGAATATCCTTTCCCATTGAATGGTCTTGGCACCCTTATAAAAAAAATTCATTCCATGTACGTGTGGGTTTATTTCTGAGCTCTTTATTCTTTTCCATTGGTCGTTAACATCTGTCTTTATGCCAGTACTACATTGTTTTTTGATTACTGTAACATTGTAGTAAATTTTGAAATCAGGAAGTGTGAGTCCTTCAACTTTGTTCTTCTTTTTCAAGACTATTTTGCCTATTTAGAGTCTCTTGAGATTTCATATGAATTTTAGGGTGGAGTTTTCTGTTCTACAAAAATGTCATGGGATTTTGATAGCAATTGTACTGAATTTGTAGATTGTTTTGGGTAGTATTGACATCTTACTAACATTAAATCTTGCAGTTCGTGAACACAAGATGTCTTTCTCTTTATTTGTATTCTTTAATTGTTTTCATCAATGCTTTTAGTTTTCATTGTACATGTCTTTCACCTCTTTGTTAATTCCTAAGTACAGTTCCCAACTTAACAATTTTTCGACGTTACAATGTTGTAAAAGCTATAGAAATTGTACTTCAGTACAATAGTCAATAAATTACATGAACTGTTCAATACTTTATTATAAAATAAGCTTTGTGTTAGATGATTTTGACCAGCTATAGGCTAATATAAGTTCTGAGCATGTTTAAGATAGGATAGACTAAGCTATGATGTTTGGTAGGTTATGTGTATTGAATGCATTTTATATTTAGGGTATTTTCAATTGGCAGTGGGTTTAGTGGGACATAATCCTGATATAAATTGAGGAACAGCTGTAGTTTATTCTTTTGATGCTATTATAAATGGAGTTGTTTTCTTATTTCATATTGTTCATCCTTAGTTTATAGATTTGCACCTGATTTTTGTGTGTTCATTTTGCATGCTGCTACTTCACTGAATTTATTTATTAGTTCTAACATTTCTTTTGTGGAATCTTTAGGATTTGTTACATACCAGGTCATATCATCTTCAAACAGATACTCCTTTTTTTCCTAATTTGGATGCTTTTTATTTATTTATTTTGTCTAGTTGCTTTTATTTATTTTGTCTAATTGCTCTGGCTAGAATTTCCACTAACAGTGTTGAATAGAAGTGGAATAAGTGGTCATCTTTGTCTAGTCCCTGATCTTAGAGAAAAAACTTTCAGTCTTTTATCATTGAATATGGTGTTAGCTGTGGGATTTTCGTATGTGGTGTTTATTATGGTGAGGTAGTTTCCTTTTATTCCTAGTTGGTTGAGTGTTTTTATTAAAAAAGGGTATTATATTTTGTCACATCCTTTATCAGCATTGAGATGACCGTGTGAGTTTTTTTTCCCCGTTAATTTTCATAATGTAGTGTATCACTTTGATTGATTTTTAGTATGTTGAATCATTCTTGCATTCCAGGAATGAATCCTACTTGGTTATCAATATGATCTTTTAATATTCTGCTGAATTCAGTTTGCTAGTATTTTGTTGAGGATTTTTGTGTCAGTGTTCATAGACAATATTAGTCTGTAGTTTTTTTGTTTTTCTTTTTTTGTAGTATCTTTGGCTTTGGTATCAGGGAAGTGCTGCCCTTATAGAATTATTTTTTATTTTATTTTATTTTATTTTTTTGAGACAGAGTCTCACTTTGTTGCCTAGGCTAGAGTGAGTGCCGTGGCATCAGCCTAGCTCACAGCAACCTCAATCTCCTGGGCTCAAGTGATCCTCCTGCCTCAGCCTCCCGAGTAGCTGGGACTACAGGCATGCACCACCATGCCCGGCTAATTTTTTCTATATATATTAGTTGGCCATTTAATTTCTTTCTATTTATAGTAGAGACGGGGTCTTGCTCTTGCTCAGGCTGGTTTCGAACTCCTGACCTCAAGCAATCTGCCCGCCTCAGCCTCCCAGAGTGCTAGGATTACAGGCATGAGCCACCATGCCCGGCTAGAATTATTAATAGTTAGAAA
>VSMD01133370.1:0-73083 GCA_008750895.1 Mirza zaza
AAAAAAAAAAAAAGATGATGAAGCATGCCTTAGCTGCTGTGACCAGAAGGACCAAAAACATCATTCCTCCAAAAGATACGACGTAGACCAAAAAACAGCACTGTTAAACAAACATGCTACCCAAAACCATTTTTCATTCTGACCTAATAAAAAATGTTCAGTTCTGTAATGGAGTTAGATATGGTATAGAAGAGGACAAATGAAACAAAGTCGTCATGGAAGCCTTACTGAAGGTAACTAAACTAATCAGGGCTTCTCCTCTGTTTAGAAAGACAAAACTTTAGTGGGGTATACAACAAAATTCTATGAAATCATGAAAGTTGTATATAAAGTGGGTCACAGATACTGAGATTAACCAAAAGCCTAAACACTCAAACTAAAATGTACACCTAGAAGCTTAAATTTAGAACAAATAAAATAAATATTTTACATAGAAAGTGTCAAGGGATGGTAAAGACTGAAAAGCTTAGTAAATAAGTTTTGACAACTATTGAAATTAAACTGCAACTAGAGATCCATAATGTTGAATTCAGAACTGCCAATAAAGTTTTAAAGTATACCTGCAACCTCTTCTGCATAATTTTAAAAAATAGCATCTATCTGTACAACTTATTAAATTATTGGATAGATCATAGATATTACTAAGTATGGGTTTTCTTATACATAACCTTATTCTTACTGTCTATTTTAAAATGTTAATAGTGTTACAGATAAAGTAATTGGNACAATAATTCATTTATTTGTAGGATCATGACAGATTAGAAAAACAATTATTTTCAAGACTTTTAAAACTTAATTATTATAACTCATATCAAGAAATGCTACATACCAAATACATTAAAAATGCAATAATATCTACAAAACCTAAATTTTATTTTTTGGCCTAACAAGTCTTGTAAATATAAATTTCAAAAGGTAATAACCTAAAACATAGTCACTGTCTTACTTGATAAAGTCCTATTTTTAATTCATGAATTATTTTGAAGACCAATAATCAGAGAATTCCTGCATTTATTTCACTTGGAGTATTTCCTAAAATTGTTACACTAAAAATGCAACCCCGATCCAAAGAGGGAAGGAAAACAATCTGATATTATCACTTCCTTTTTGCTATAGCTTGACTGAACAAAGTACATCATCACAGAAGGTTTTTCCTGTTTGCTTTCTAAATTAGCAATTTAGCACTAACAAAGATATGAATTTCACGACATAAGACAATTGGGAACACATCTCCAAATAGCAAAAAAGGATAAAAATATAGCAAAGATACATACTCCTTTTGGAAAGCCATACACATGGGAGAACTGAATCCGAAGACAAGGCACGTCTGGGCATCTGGACTGTAGCCATTCTGGAGTAATATTTCTAGGCACTGTTCATGTCCTCCAAACACTGCTGAATAAACAGGGCTCACTTTGTCTGGCCCGGTGTCACAGACCCGGTTAGTAAGTGGTATTAACAAGTCCAAGATTCTACAAATACACAAATTCAAAAGCACTTAATGTTTTTATATATACATAATTGTAGGCAGTATTTCTGTAGCATAATATTTAAGAATCACCAACTGATTGATTTAAAGACTTTCTGTCTTTAGTATACTTTCTACCTCCATTAAATTATTACATGCTACAGTTATTCTAAAATTTACACTTATTGCCTATTACAAATGGGCACCTAAATACACCTGAAGCAGAATTAAGTAATGTTCCCAAAAGTAAATAGGTAATATGATTTTCATTTCAATTTTTTCACTAATTATTTACCTTACCACCACCACCACCACCCCTTACTCCTCCAAATTCAAATTTCATGTTAGATAGTTTAGGATCCAATAAATTATTTAAAACTTCATTATACTAAATATAAACTCATATCAAAAAAATAAACTATTTTCCTTCTTGAAGTACCAACTAGTTTTACTTTTCCAATTAGTAAAAATTTTTAAAGATGATGACTGACATGAAATGAAGAATAGTATTTTCGTCAGAAAGAAATTAGAATTTGTTCTCTGGGAGGCGAGGCGGGCAGACTGCTCAAGGTCAGGAAGGAGTTCAAAATCAGCCTGAGCAAGAGCAAGACCCTGTCTCTACTAAAAAATAGAAAGAAATTAATCGGCCAACTAAAAATATATAGAAAAAAAATTAGCCTGGGATGGTGGTGCATGTCTGTAGTCCCAGCTACTTGGGAGGCTGAGGCAGTAGGATTGTGCTTGAGCCCAGGAGTTGGAGGTTACTGTGAGCAAGGCTGACGCCACGGCACGCTAGCCCAGGCAATAGAGTAAGACTCTGTCTCAAAAAAAAATAAAAAGAAATTAGAATTTGTTAAAATATTCTATTATCTTAAAGCAATATGAGGTCATTAAATACTGAGACAAATTTATAAAGAAGCTGGTTAGTAGGCCGAGAAAGTTCTAAAGAAAATCATTAAAACAAAAGTTCTTAAATTATTTGTACCTTTAGCAGTCAGCTGGAGAGAAAAAGGACTATTCCACTTTTCTAAAAGTAATAATAAAACTCTAGGGATAAAACCACAAAATTCCCTTCTTTCTGGGAAAAGACACACATGGCTACTCCAAAGTATCTTTATAATATTATATTTCCCTTTGCTACTTTTCCTTATGTAAGGTAGGCCTAAGTTACATTTAAGGAGAATTTATATTCATAGAAGAGGTTGCCTTTGAGCAGACTATGGAGGAAAACATCAGTGACAAACAGAACTCTCAAAATTGAGAAAAAGTCAAGACAAATTCCCATGAGGGTTTTGGTATTAATTTAAAGCTCAGACTATAACTGTATCTAATATTTATGTTTAAATAAATGACCAAGAATTGGGAAAAATATTAAATTTTAAAACCTAAGTACTTTGTTAAAATAAAGACTGTTTAATGTCTCTTAAATTTAATAAAAATGTTTAATTATTTCAAATGAGTTGGAAAAATCATACTCTTTCTCCCAGAAGGCACAAACATTCTTAAAATATATTTAAAGGAAACAGTAAAATATGCCACCAAGTGGCATAATGGCCAAATTGCAGAATGTTTTTCTATTATGAAGTAATGACCATTTTACTATTATTACTTTTTTTATTTTTTTAAGACAGGGTCTTGCTCTGTCGCCCCAGGTACAATGCAGTGGCATCATCACAGCCCACTGCAACCTCAAACTCCTGGGCTCAAGCAATCCTCCTGCCTCCATCTCCCAAGTAGCTGGGACTATAGGCACATACCATGACGCCTGACTAGTTTTCCTATTTTTAGTAGAGACGAGGTCTTGCTCTTGGCTCAGGTTGGTCCTGAACTCCTGAGCTCAAGCAATCCTCCTCCCTCAGCCTCCCAGAGTGCTAGGATTACAGGCAAGTGTCACCATGCCTGGCCCTATTATTACTTTTTAAAATAAATAATACTAACAATAGCAATAAAGAGAATTATTGCAAAATTATGACTCTAAAGATTTTAAACATATAATTTTTTCTTTTTTTTTTGAGACAGAGTTTCACTTTATTGCCCAGGCTAGAGTGAGTGCCATGGCGTCAGCCTAGCTCACAGCAACCTCAAACTCCTGGGCTCAAGCGATCCTGCTGCCTCAGCCTCCCAAGTAGCTGGGACTACAGGCATGTGCCACCATGACCGGCTAATTTTTTCTATATATATTTTAGTTGGCTAATTAATTTCTTTCTATTTATAGTAGAGATGGGGTCTCGCTCTTGCTCAGGCTGGTCTCGAACTCCTGAGCTCAAACGATACGCCCACCTCGGCCTCCCAGAGAGCTAGGATTACAGGCGTGAGCCACCGCGCCCGGCTAAACATATAATTTTAAAAACTGTTGAGTGCCAATTTATGATAGGCAGCCATATTCTCACACGTATAACCAAGTTATTATCATCTAAGATTCCCGGAACCCCCAATTTACTCAGCCTCCAAAAAATACCGATAATTTCATAAAAACTCTTGGTTAACAAAAAAGAGTAACAGGCCGGGCGCGGTGGCTCAAGCCTGTAATCCTAGCACTCTGGGAGGCCGAGGTGGGCGGATCGTTTGAGCTCAGGAGTTCGAGACCAGCCTGAGCAAGAACGAGACCCCATCTCTACTATAAAAATAGAAAGAAATTAATTGGCCAACTAAAATATATATAGAAAAAATTAGCCGGGCATGGTGGCACATGCCTGTAGTCCCAGCTACTTGGGAGGCTGAGGCAGCAGGATCGCTTGAGCCCAGGAGTTTGAGGTTGCTGTGAGCTAGGCTGACGCCACGGCACTCACTCTAGCCTGGGCAATAAAGTGAAACTCTGTCTCAAAAAAAAAAAAAGAGTAACAAAAAAAACGAAAAAGAGTAAGCAGGGAAAAGTACTGGGTTGGATTTGAGATTAAAGTCCAACCAAAGGTTTAAGATAGGTAGAACTATGTAGCACAGACAAAAGGAAGACTCCACTCCAACCGACATCACAAAAGCTTTCTGGGGTCAAGGAAGTAACATGGATAAGTAAATAAGGCCATTAAACTGTAAGCTGAAGATGCCTGAGATGAAACTAGGGAGGAGGGGGAGGATATGGCCATTAACTGGAAAAATCAAACAGAAGACACAACACCCTGAGAAAGCCCGAGGCTACCCCAGCCTCTCTCTAGTGACTATGCCTTACACGATGAACATGCAGGACTAAATGGAGATGAAGATAGTATGGGGGACAGTTTAGGGGTAAATCTAGTCACCCAGCAGACTGGTAGGGAAGATAATACCAAGGATTTTGCCTGGATGTAAAGGGTCTAGTCTAGATTTATTCTTTATTAGCTTTTAATTATGAGACCATTTTTATTTTCTGTTTTAAACACTTACTTTGTATGGCCCATTTGTGCAGCTGCATGAATAGGTAACTGCCAATTGTCTTCATTACAGTATAGATCAGGATCTGCCCCACTGGACAGCAAAAGCTCCACACATTTTGTGTGACCCTCTTGAGCGGCAATAAACAAGGGAGTAGCTTTGTCCAAAGCTTGACAATTGACATTTGCACCTAATACAAAATAAAGAATATAACAGATAATTCTCATCTATGTAAAAAAAAAAAAAAAAAGTAATAATCAACATAAATTTCAAAGCAACTGCCATAAAAGGGTTTCATAGTACCATAGCTTTTCCCCCTCATTAGATGTTGTTGTATAAATGTAGTTATTTTGCTTACTTCTTGGTAATCATTCAATTGTTTTTGTTTTTATGTCAGCAATAAAACAAGTGATTCATACTTGAGAATTCATTTTTAAGTTAAAACAAAAATCTCATTCAATGAAGGATTCATTTCATTACAATCCCTCCTCCAACAAGCACTCTGTAGGTCCAACTAAGTAAACGTTTAAAAGTGAAAAATGCAAGCCATCAAATATGGATAACATTTCTGATAATTACCAAAAAAGAAAACCTACATTATAAGACTTTACAGATGCCACTAATTGATTCAGGCTAAGATTTTTGAAAACTATTACCAGCAGATATGACATACTTGGGAGCTATGCCTTAAAAATAACATTGACTATGCTCTGTCTTACATCTCTTTCTTCATGACCAGTGCATGATAAATAAAGCCTACAATAAAAGGAAAAGGGTCTCTGAGATTTTGAAAATCATAAATCTAATCAAGTTATTTAGATGCCAGTGTATAAAAGATTTGAAAATGCTGAATTCAATTTTTATGAAGGTTGTGAAAATAGATATCCTCAAACTTTTCTTGTTGGCAAATAATGTATTAAATGTGCTAAGTATGGCATCATTACATGACTATGAGAATTTTTTAATTTCTGGAATATATCTCAGTGAAAAATCATCATCAAGAGGGAAAAGAGTATCTTTCATTTAAAAGAACATTCCACAAATGCACTTTGAATAAACTAAACCCCTGAGATGAGTAAAAGCTATATAAAACACAAATGACAAGTTAAAGAGTCTAGGGAACCTTCAGAAATTCCAAATCCTAGATAACTCGAACCTTGACTTACATGAGGTAGATGCTTCACCTGCTATTGGCTTTAGAAAGAAGAAAACACCATAACTGAGAAAAGTCTAAGTTAAGAAAGAAATTTTCTTAATTTTCTTTTTAAATCAATACATTTGAGTGACAATTTCAAAGGATCAGAAAGAATGAGGAACCAGTCCCTATAAGATTACAGGTGGGAAAGATGGAAAAATGAGAAGCAATTCACTGAAAAGGAACATCATTTTATGGAGTTGGAAACATATATCAATACAATATAACCATACCTTTTCAACTTGCTATTCATAACAATTCAAAGAGAGAAGGGGGGAAAAAAAGAACAAAGCAAAACAAAACAGGCACTTAAAGCTCCAGGTGACAGGTAAACAAACTCATCATAAGGAGAGAGCCATTAAGATGCAATTTAACCTAATTTGTTCCAAATATTGATTAAATACTAATAATTGGAACTTATAGGGCTGGAAGTCAGAAAATGAATTAGGACAGTCCTCAGGAAGATATGATGTAGCAGAAGGAGAAAAATCATAAGTCAGAAGGCCTGGGTCCAAGCCTTGGCTCTGTTAGGAAAGTTTCTATATCTTTGACAAAGTAGTTAAATACACAGAATTCTTAATCTAAAAACTACATGTTTGAATAAATGATATTGGAGATTCCTCTCAACTCTTTTTTTTTTTTTGAGACAGAGTCTCGCTATGTTGCCCAGGCTAGAGTGAGTGCCGTGGCGTCAGCCTAGCTCACAGCAACCTCAAACTCCTGGGCTCAAGCGATCTTCCTGCCTCAGCCTCCCGAGTAGCTGGGAGTACAGGCATGTGCCACCATGCCTGGCTCATTTTTTCTATATATATTAGTTGGCCAATTAATTTCTTTCTATTTTATAGTAGAGATGGGGTCTCGCTCAGGCTGGTTTTGAACTCCTGACCTTGAGCAATCCGCCCGCCTCGGCCTCCCAGAGTGCTAGGATTACAGGCATGAGCCAGCCCGGCCTTCCTCTCAACTCTTAAGATTGACAGATTCATTATTTACAATAGACACTTAAAATTGGCACATAATGAATTATTTCTTTTACTTCCTTCTTCGACATGTTTTAAGGTTTATAAAGAGGAAGCAGAAATAAGAAAATATGTACCCAACTGTCTAAATAAACTTTGTATTGTCTATTTGAAGGCAGTTTATAAAAAACCTAGGTATTTAAAAAAAATGCCTGGCAGCAAATCTGGTGGTGTTTTCCTTCTCTTGACAATCCATGCTTCACTCAGGTTTGGAGGATTTTAAAAGCCTCTGCAAAATAAACATTTCTGGTAACAAAAATGTCACACAAAGTAAGAATGCTACCTCAACAACCTCTTCTCTGGGAATGCCGAATGTGTAATGGCTGTCACAGAGGAACCTTTAGCTGGTTTATGTTGCTATTAACATAATAAAGTGTAAATAGGCTTTGAAATAAACCCATTTAAATAATCACACAATTAACAAAATAGAAAACTGAAAGATTTAATATGCAAAATAACCATCTAATAAATTAATTAAGCCTAAACTAGTCTTGTATCCTAGAAAGCTGGAACTGCTCAGGTGCCTATAAGGACAGCCCCATCATTCAACTTGCCAATAAACCTGCTTTAATGATAGATCATTATGTTCCTACTCAGATAAATTAGTAGCTGTGCATTGCTTTGTTAGTTATAGACAGTTAATAACCTGGTTTCTGTATCAACTTGTATTTACTCTTATTTACCACTATATAAAACCATAAATTTCACAACCTGATTTACACTTGAGTCAAGAATTATTCTTCCTAGGAGGATATAAAGTTTAAAGCTCACAATCTTAACAATGCAAAGGCTAATGGATTAATCTTACCCGATGAAATAAGTATGCTCAAGCTTTCTAGCTTGCCATACTGAGCAGCCACAAATAAAGGTGTGATTCCAAAGTCATCCTGGCATTCCTGGTTTGCTCCTTTTTTAAGAAGCAATTTTAGGATCTCAGCATTTTCCTAAAGCACAGATTCATATTTTAAATAAGAGAAAACAAAGAAAATAGAAGGCATCTTTTTTCTTATTGTTTTGTTTTTTTCTTTTTTTATCCCCTCACTAAAGGACACTGTGAAAAAGAAAAAACAAAACAAAAAAGTGTATTGTTACATTGATTGGGAAAGAACTGGCCAATCAGATTATCCTATACCTCTAGCTAGCCCATTATGTGTAAACAGGAAACACTGATCTTTAAGAATTATAATCCTTATAAAATCCTGCAAAATTAGCTCGTTAACCCAAGCACTAAGGAGCTATCAGAACTTCCAAACACACTTTTATAAATAAAATAAGCCATTGCTCTTTATCAACTTACATGCCAAATATTCTGATGGTTTCTTAACTATGCTATGAACATTTGAAAAATTTAGATAATCCCTATAGCCCAAAGCTGCTATAACTACTACAGCAGTTGGCTTACTCAGAATGATCATTAGCATTTAGACTGCCTTTTCTGTACTGCACTAACCATCATAAATCACAAGCAAGTAGGAAGCAAAAACTGTATAGAACTGTCATTTTAAAAGGGTAAAACACACAATTTACATGGAAATGAATAATAAATTCAGAGGTTACCTGAAAAGAAGCCTGGTGCAAGGAGTTCCATCCACACATAGAATGAGATCCATTAACATTTGCTCCATGTCGAAGCAGCAGCCTTAACACATCTATCTGTCCATTTTCAACAGCTGCAATACAGCAGTCAGAAAAATTATTGTTAGCAAAAAGACATGTTTGTAGGACTGGATGCTTTAGTGATGTTCTCTTCACTTATTCACCTCAGAACTCACAATGCTGTGATCACTCCTAAACATTTATCACAACTGTCTTGGCATAAACATATTAAAATACACCTAATCCTTTCTGTGCACACACAAAAGTATTTTCAATAGTATATTAAAAGACACAGAGGATGCCAGGTGCAGTGGCTCACACCTGTAATCCAAGCAACTTCAGAAGGCTGAGGTAGGAGGATTGCTTGAGGCTAGGAGTTCAAGACCAGCCTGACCAACATAGAGAGATTCTGTCTCAACAGAAAATTTAAAATTTAAAATTTAATTAGATGGGCATGGTGGCATGCACCTGTAGTCCCAGCTCAGCTACTCAGGCCACTGAGGCAGGAGGATCACTTGAAAGCAAGAGTTTAAGGTTGCAGTGAACTATGATGACGCCACTGTACTCTAGTCTGGAACAACAGAATGAGACCCTATCTCCCCCCCTCCAGAAAAGGACAAATAGGAGTTGGAAGCAAGAAGCAAATATTTATTCTCTTATAATGGAGACATTATGATTCTAGTTTGTTAAAAACAAAATGGTAGGTGATGGGGTGGACAGTTTAGAATAAATAGTTCCAGTCTAGTAACTGGGTGAATGAGTAAAAGAGAAAAAAAGAAGGAAAAAAAAGAATAAATAGTTCCAGTTTGGAAAAACAATCTCCAAAGGATTGAAAGGTTTGTTATCATTACTACTTGATCACAAATAACATCAGTCACTGACAAAGTAAAAGAGTAAATTCTGCATCTTAGATACTTTTTACCATTATAAACAATACTCATTGTTTAAGAATGTTCTTATATCCACCAATGAAAACACAGTAAACCTTGCTTTTGAACTAAAAAGGGACTCAGATAAACCAAAGAGTACTATTAAAGAAATACGTATTACTTAAGTACAGTAACTGAAACTAATGACTCCCAAGTTGCTGCTAAAGTAGATCCTCCGGGCAGGGCTCAGTGGCTCATGGCTGTAACCCCAGCACTTTGGGAGGCCCAGGCAGGAGGACTGCTTGAGCCCAGGAGTTTGAGACTAGCCTGGGCAATGTAGTAAGACCTCGCCTCTACAAAAAAATAGAAAAAGTTTGCCAGGCGTGGTGATGCACACTTGTAGTCACAGCTATAGTCAGACAGGAGGATTGCCTGAGCCCAGGAGTTTGAGATTCCAATGCGCTGTCATGACATGACTGTACTCTAGCCTGGACAACAGAGCAAGACTCTGTCTCAATCAATCAATCGATCAAATAAAGTAGATCCTCTGAAGTAATTGTTTGTATGCCTATGGATACCTAAAAATCATATGTTCCCTTTTAATATTATAATTTCACCAAATTATTCCACTTTCCTTTACACATGAAATTTAACATTAGGACAAGATATGCTTAGTTTAATACCTGTACATTTAACAGTTTATAAATCCTGCCTAGTGAAGACAAGTATAGGTACAACGTATCTACAGAAGATATTATTCAGTAAGTTGATATAAAAAATAAGTGAGACTAAACTTTCAGGATGTACCTACAACAAAACGTTGCTATGAAAGTGGCAGTAATTCTTGAGGAGTATAAGCACAGAGATAATGGAAAACAGAATGCCAGAACAGAACTACTACTAGAGTGCTGCATAAGTACACACACACACACACACACACACACAAATCAGCAAAAAAGGTGTGCTATGAATACTGTAGGTGTGAGACTACTGAATGACTTCTTTAAATTGTTAAGTTTGGAAAAATAGTAGCATCTGTAAGGAAAGGAGTTGAGATGTGTAGAAGAAGGTCTGGCTTCATGTGCTTAGATTTGGGAAAGGAGATTTAAAAAACAAATAAGATTTTTTTTTCCCCCGTTTCGAGCATACAGTTATTGTATATCTCCTACTTTAGTAGGAGGTAGGAAGTGGGAATCAACAATTCTCGGTCACAAAATTAGAAAGGCACTAAACATTTGGATGATGGGTCACACTTGAAAAATGCTAATATAGATGAAACAATAAGGAATATAAAAATCCTGAAAAGTATAAAACAAGAAATGATAAGTATGCTTATTTTTATTGAAATTGAGTAACATGCAATTGATATTCTACTAGTTTTATACATTAAATTTATACCAAAGCTTACTTCTCCCCTAAGGACTCTCAGAAGTTCTTTAATCAAAAAGTCTCATACCCTGGAAGGGTCCAGAAATGTAACCAGTGATTGTAATGGTACCACTGAGGTAGAAATTTAACATAACTTATTTCTTAGTTAATATTCAGGAACATTTTACCAAGGAAAGAACAATAGTTTCTCAAGCTAAGTTATTTTTCTATAATCGATCTAAAGTCAATCTAATTTTGGGTTGAGGTCATGATAGAAAAGGAGGAAAATCTAGTTCATATCCAATTCATGCATCATTAGCAGTGACTGCTGGCAAAAATCACTCTATAGCAAGACCCTGAGTTGAAGATTAGCAGGTTGTCAGTGGTGATATATGAAACAGAGTGAAAATAAGTTTATTTTCCATCAGTTAGGCTGACCTTATAAAAACGAAAGTCAAAAAATTTGTTTTGATTATTAAATCTAGTCTAAAACTATACTCCCCAACCCCTGGGCCGCAGCCCGGTACCAGTCAGGCATCACTAGGCCACACACCACCACCTGAGCTCTGCACTCCCCACACAAACATCCCGCATCCATGGTGGAAAAATTGTCTTCCACGAAACTTAGGAACTGGGCCCCACAGGAGGAGGAGAGCTTTGTCTGTATTTACAGCCGCTCCCCATCTCATACAGCATAATCGCCTGAGCTCCACCTCCCCCAGCCTCCTCCCCTGTGTCCAAAAATTCTCTTCTATGAAACCGGTCCCTGGTGCCATAAAGATTGGAGATTGCTGGTCTAAAAGATAGAGAAATTGTTTTCACTTTTAATATCATAAATACATTAAGATATCTGATTTCTACATCTCTACTGAAATTTCCCAATAGCAAAAGTGAAACTTTACATGTGAGCAAGTAGTATTTTCAGCTTGTGCTAATTATCTAAAAATACCTTCTATAGGTACTTTCTCAATCCTATTGTGAAAACCAAGTATAAGAGCATGTTTAGAAACCACAAGCATCCAAAATAGACTCTGCAATCTTTTCCAGAAACAGAGTTAACCACTACAGTATCTTATAAACATCGGATACTTTTGTATTCTATGAGAACAGTGAGAACAGAGAAGAGGAGGGAAGGATGGAGAAGGATGCCAAAGTATTAAGATAGTGCTTCTACTTCTAGTGCTATCTAGATGTAGACAGAAATGATAAAAGCAAATTAACCCTTCCCAATTGAATCGATAGGAACTTGACAGGAATGAAGTACCCAATAGTATTTTACATTGTATTCTGTATAGAAACTTGATTTACTTATTTTTTTTTTCTTATCTCACGAGAAGAAGCAGACTTCCTTCTTTTAGGAGTTTCACCTGTGTTCTACCTGCCAATTCCATACCTTCTGCACTCCTGAGTTTGCTCCTTATATTGACTCCTCTCCAATTTCTCTGATCCCCCCCTTCTCTATTGGGCTTTACTGTTCAACCTGCAAACTGGTTTAGATTTTCCTTTCTCTAAAAATAAAACAAACAAGCAAACTAATCTTTCTGCCTCCTGCTAACAATATGCTATTTTCTCTCCCTTTCTTTTTTACCACTAAGGTTCCCCAAAGACTACTTTTCTTGAGTCTACATTCAATCATTCCATTTTTCCACAAATCACGCATTCATTCATTTACTGAACGGCAACATTCTAGGTACTAGAGATACACAAGTGAATGAGAGTCAAAAATTCCTGCTCCCACGGACCTTACAATCACTCATGCAAATTCCACTCCCATATTCATTTGAAGCTACTCCCTTGACAACATCATCAAATTCAATGGTATCTTCTCAGCCTTCAACCCCCTATTCAGTTCCTACTGCCTCTGACATTAAAATTCTCCATATTTCTGTTATTAACTTTCTTCAGTGTCAATGGTACTGTTGTAGTTTTACAACTTTCTCTAATAACTCATTCTCTCTCTTTACTTTTCTCTCTCATACTATTCCAAAAATGTGGTGATTCACCAAAAGTCTGTCTTCAACCCTTATTTTTTATTCCTTTACTTTGTATTAATACATTCTCTATCAGTGAATTTGCTAAATTCTGAAACTTCAATTTTCATATCTAGGTGAATGATTCTTCCTAGCCTAATCTTTCCCTTATGGTCCAGAACCAAATTTCCAAATATCTGACAAATATTTCCATACTGATATTCTATCAGCCCCTTAAAACTAATATGCTTAAAATGGAATTGGAGGGATAAATCTAAAAAATATGTGCAAGATCTCTATACTGAAAACTACAAAATACTACTGGGAAAAATTAAGATCTTTTTTAAAAAAGTGGAAGGATATACCATAATCATGAATGTAAAGATTCACTATTATAAAAATATCAAATCTCCCCAAAACAATCTAAAGATTCAACGAGAGCCCAATTAAAATATCCAAAGTTGTTGTGGGTATTGTTTTTATACTTGGGGGAAAAAAAACACCCAAAACTGATTCATATACATGGGAATGCAAGGGGCCAAATAAAGCCAAAATAATCATGTAGAAAAATAATAAAGCCAGAGGTCTGATACTACCAGATATCAAAACTAATGAAGCTGAAGTAATTAAGATAGCATGGCATTGATACAGGAGAAAGAGACCAATGAAACAGAATTGAAACTCCAAAAATAGACACCAACCTCCCCCCACAACAGTCACTTCTATGACAAAGGTGACAAGAGGGTTGAGTCAACTGAATATACATATAGGAAAAAATAAATCTTGACCTCTGGCCCACATGATACACAATAATCAATTCCAGATGGGTTGGAATCTAAATATGAAGAACAAAGTTTCTAAAAGAAAACAGAAGGGAAAATCCATAACCTAATCTTGGGCTAAAGAAAACAATTTTTAGTCATTATATTAAAGGTAATAAACATAAAGGAAAACAGTGATAAATCAGACTGTGTTAAAATTAAGAAATCCTTAAATCAGTAAAAAGACAAACTAATGTAAAAACATGGGGAAATTGTACAAGTACTTCACAAAAGATATCCAAATGGCTAATAAAATATATGGAAATGTGCTCAAATTCCCTTTATTCCCATTAGGGAAATGCGAATTAAAACTTCAATGGGAAACCATAACAATATCTACCAAAATATCTAAAATGAAAAATGGAGAGAATACCAAATATCTGGCAGGGCGGGGGAAACATTATTTTGGTGATGGTGATGTAAAGTAAAAGCCACCTTAAAACTACTGGGTATTATCTCTAATGCTGAACATACACACACTTTATGATGAAGCAATTCCATTTCTAGGTATCTCTCAGCAGAAAAACATACATATGTCCGCTAAAAGAAATGAACATGGGGCCAGGGACGGTAGCTCGGGCCTATAATCCTAGTACTTTGGGAGGCAGAGATGGGAGGATTGCTTGAGGCCCTATATCTACATACATCCATAAATAAATAAAGCAGAGGACTAGAAGATCAAGGCAAAAAAAAAAAAGAAAGAAAGAAATGAACAGGAATTTCCACAGCAGAATTATTCATAACTACAAATGTTCACCAAGAGTAAAAAGAATATATAACACGTATAATTGTTCATATGATTAATTACTAAACTTCTGTTCAAACCATACTTGTAGTGAGAAAAAAAATAAAGTACAAGCAGAGCAAGGGTAGGCTAGGGAAAGAGTACTCCAAGCAGAGGAAATGAGCTAAAGTCCCAGCAGAGTATAGCAGCAGTTTACTAAACTGAGGAGGCAGATATGAAGTTTAAATGGATGATATCTGCAGGGCAAGGTCCCAGAGGAGAGAGAATTATGCAGAAGAGAGGACCCAGTGTAGAAGACCCCTAGAAGTCCTTGGTTGAAATCTGGGTTGCACATGTACAGGGCAATACTAAGCTTACCAGAGAACAACTGCTACAGCGTTAAGAATGGAACAGAAATAATTAAAGGTCAAACAGTACTGAGGGGCAATGGAACTTCTAAAAGTTCTGGCTGACTGAGAGTGGTAAGACCACATAATACCTTGTTAACACTTTGGGCATCCAGCTAAGATACCAAAAGGTAGGGCTCTAGGAGTACGGACTACATCTGAGAAGAAGACCTATTTTAGATCTGCTCTAACTGAACTTAAAATAAGCCCTGACAAGATCAGAAAGGGAGGCAGAGGTTGGGAATTGAGTCCTGTCAAGTTAGACGGGCTTGGAAAACACCTCAACCTCTCCACAGATCTCTCCTAAAGCATAAAATCAAACCCAAACAAGTTCAAGGTGACAAACCAGTAAATAGCCTGGCTATTTAAAAGAAAAAAAACATTTCTCTGAGAAAGATAACAGAATACAAGTCTCTATAACATATTATCCACAATGTCCAGTATACTAGTCAAAAAGCAGTCAACAGAAACTGACCCTAATATTGTCCAGATATTGGATTTAACATATTAAGTAAAGCAGCCATTATAAATATGCTTTAAAATTTTAAGAAAATATGTTCAAAGATTTTACTTGTAATGTCTATGGTATAAAGATAGGCATAGGGAACCTCAACAGAGTGGAAAGGTACGAAGACTGAAAAAAAAGAAATGGATGGGCTTAAAAGCAGAATGGAGATGGTATAAGAGTCAGTGAACTTGAAGACATCAATATAAATCATCCTATCTAAAGAAATAAGAGGAAAAAAAGACTGAAGGAAAATCAAAAGTGCATCAGGGACCTGTGGGACAATATCAAACAGTCAAATACACATGTAAGTGGAGTCCCAAAAGGAGAAGAAAATGACAATGGGCCAGAAAAAAATAATTGAAGAAATAACAGCTAAAATTTTCCAAAGTTTGATTTTAAAAACAACATAAAACAAAAAAAACACACTGACTTAGAGATCCCAGAAAACCAGTGGTTTACAATGCTTTGGATGAAGTCACTATAGTTTTGATGACTTCACATTCTATATAAATTAAGGATGAATATATAAACATACCTGACAGGTCAATGGAAGAATTTAAATATTATAAAAGGGGTCTGCAAAGCACAAACCACTATAATTAACTTAACAGCTATAATAGTAGTCTAAAACTTTTTAGAGCTCTTATTTGCACTTAAAATCTAATATCTTATTATGTCCTACAAGAGTCTGCAAAAATAAATTAATTAAACATTCAACAGTGCCATGGACTGTTCTAAGCACAAGAGCTATAGCAGTCAACTAGAACTACAAAGTTTTTGCCTTTGTGGAGCTTCCAGTCTAGTGAGAAAGACAGATAATATACAAGCACATAGATAATTAAAATAACTTCTGATAGAAATACTGAGAAAAGGAATATGTTTCAAAAAGAAATAAAAGAATTCTATCAGTGGAAAAAAAAAAAGAAATACTGAGAAAGGAACAAGGTAAAGTAATAGACAGTGACTGGGGATGGCGGTACTACTTTAGAAAAGAGGAAAGAGATGGTCTCTCTGAAACACAGCCATTTGAACAGAGAAATTAAAGATAAGCAGCAGTAACCCATGCAAATGGGGAAAGAAAGAGTATTCAAAACAGAAGAAACACAAGGTGTAAAGTCAGTGAGGCAGGAAAGATCTGGGTGTGTTTGAGGAATAGCAAGATATTAATAGCTACTGTGGCTAGTATAGTTGGTGAGAAGAAATAAGGCCACAAAGATGGGAAGGAGTCAAATTTTGTAGGCCATGGTAAGGAGTCTGAATTTTATTCCAAATGTATAAGGAAATTTTCAGGTGGAGCTACTCTCAGGGAAACAGCTTTTTCTCCAGCCTCATCCTGTGAGCCTCTCCCCACTCTCAATGGTTCTTTTGAGGCTTTCAGAATGCCAAAACTGAGAGTTTTCTCGGATTAGCCTATCTAAAGCAGGTCCTCCTATAAGAGAGGAAATGAGTAGTTACACATCCTCCCATAGATATGGAAGGGTAATATTGATGAGGGAGACATGCAACAGAAGAAATGGCTTGAAAAAATGGTGAAAATGCTTTATGTCTCTTTAAAACATCCCCCGTGCCTTCCTCTCAAATCCCGCTGTTAAGTTAAAAATAAAATAAAATAAAACATCCCCCACTCCTTTTGGAGAACTAGGACCTGCATCCCTGCCTCAGGCCAGTGGTTGAGAGGGGCAAGGGAATGTCTTTTGTTCTTTGTGCCACAAGAGATGGGATTAATCCAGGTGGAGGTCACAAAAACACAAAAACAGAGGTCACAAAATCACAAAATCGTCTTAGCCGAAGATGGGATAAACTGGAGGTCACTAGATTGTCTTAACTGAAAATGGGATTGATAAGAATCTTTAAAATCTCTATACTTCTGCTCAGAAAGAGGACATTGGTAGTTTGAGATGGGAGTCTGCCACCCTCATTTGTTGGCAAATTGATAAACTTTTATTTCCTTGTCCGCAAACCACTTGTCCTTGTTCTTCTGACGTGGCCTTGGGGACAAGTGCTGAACGTTGAGTAACGACTGTCAACCCTTAATAAATAGAGAGGCTCTCTAAAAGAAAAAAATATTTATTTGGAAATATTTAATGGGAATATGCATGCCACAAAGGCTTTTTAAAGGAAAACGTGAGGAATATTACATAATTGTTTTGAAATAATTATCCTTAGCTACAAAGGTATAATAATAACAAAGATGATACCAGTCCCAATTTAGACAGGCAGTTACTGGGCAAATGTCCTTGGAGAAGTATTTTCTGTGTAAAGTTGTAATGTTCTTTGTGCAAAGTTGTGGTATTTGCAGTCTTTTGTGATACCTTTTGTTATTAGGGATATAAGTATGAGAATCCTCTCTTCAGCTTTATTTGTCAGGGTTTTGTTTTTATTTTGTTTTGCCCTTTTGTTAACATTAGTGACTCCATATTGATCCTGACAA
Source organism: Mirza zaza (assembly GCA_008750895.1). NCBI lineage: Eukaryota > Metazoa > Chordata > Mammalia > Primates > Cheirogaleidae > Mirza > Mirza zaza. The sequence continues at coordinate 17,722 of VSMD01133370.1, forward strand.
CTTCCAAACCATACAACAACAAAAAATACAAAGGAACTTCCAGTTTCTGGTTCTGCATACAAGAACTGTTGAAGTTGCCACTTCATCCTAACAAGTAAAATGCTGAACAGACTAAAAAAGAAAAAACTCTTCTTGAATCCCTAAGATTCAAGTCACAGGACAAACCATAGCCCTCAAAAACGGAAAGACAGGCAGGTGAATACAGGAAGTTACAGTTTACCAAACCAGAGACTTATTAATACGAGTGGAAACCACCAGGGAACCAGCACTAGAGTACGAAAACCTGAACTGCAATTGATGAATTGCTAAAAGCTCAGGGTAGACAAGTCTAAGAGTGAAAAACTCCAGGGGGTTCCAGTCAAAAGGGGGTCCCACATTTTTGTGAGTTTTACCTCCAGGAGCTCAAACAGGTTCTCACAGTAAATAGAGAAAAATCCTGTCATGCTTCTGACAGGGTGAGGTGAAAAGAAGCTATTTTGAAATATGCCAGAGCACTTTAACTTTATTCTTCTTAACAAGGCCTGCTCTCAGGAGAAACTATTAGGCCATTAAATATGAAATATCTACTTTTGAATCAAGAGTGTAGTTTATTATATCTCAAACAAGAGGCAATACAATTAATCAAAGTATGTGCCCAAGCTATCGACACAGTTTTGTCACCTTAATGGTAGCTTGTTTATGCCAGCAGCAAAGAAGCCTGGAGAGTGAGTAGCAATGAAATTGCAAAAAGCATTTTCCACAGCTTGTTGGAAATATTTTTCCTTGCAAGAAGTGGTCCAAAGCCTGGAAGAAGTGATAGTCAGTTGGTGCAAAATCTGGTGAATATGGTGGATAAAAGAAGAATTTCCAAGTCCAGCCTCTGTAGTTCGAGCAGCATTGTTTGTATGACATGTGGTCAACCATCGTCTTGCAAGAGGATTGGCCTGTCTCTACTGACCAATCTTGGCTGCTTAATCATAAGCATCCTCATCATCTCATCCATTGGTTGCAGTAGATATTCACTGCAATCAACCTACCAGGTTCATGAAGCTGTAGTAGATAAAACCAGCACTGGACCACCAAACAGACATCATTTGCTTTTCTTGATGAATATTCGGCTTTAGACTGTTTCAGCACTTCATCTTTATCCAATCCTTGTGCTGAACACTTACAATGTCAAAAAGAATCCATTTTTCATCACATGTAACAATACAGTGTAGAAATGGTTCACCTTTATGTCGTGACAACAAAGAAAGGCAATCTTCAAGACCACTTCTCTTCTGATGCTAGTTTAATTCATGATGAACCCTTCTATCCACCTTCTTTGCCTTGCTGATTTGTTTCAAATGGTCCACTATTGTTGGAATAGTAACATCAAACCTTCCTGCTAATTCACCGATAGGTTGAGTTGGATTTGCTTCCACTATAACTTTCAGCTCATCATTATCTATCTTGGTCTCAGATTTCCCACGATTCATTTTCAAGATTAAAATCATCAGAACTTCTCCATCATGAATTTTTGACTTATCCATGGTTTCACAAAAATAGCTCTAAAAAAAAACCTGAAAAATAATCACAAGCCAAAACATGCATTTGAAAGACTGGGGATGTACCTTCAGCATGAAGGGAAATAAAAACCCAATTCCATCCCACTCTACTCATCTGGTCCCATATAGAGGGATGGAGGGAGATTGAAGAAAAACTTGCGAAGTTCACTGTCCAGGGATATAGGCTCAGGAAACTAGACCTGATCAGAGCACTGTAGAATGTGTCCCCTCCCCATCACTTCACCACCACATTAATAAACGCCTGCTGACAGCTCTTCCATTTACTTGGTACATCATGTTCAGCTTTTAAGAAAAAATTATAAGGCAAAAAACTGAAACTTACTAAAAGGCAAAAAACACAATTTGAATGACTGAGAAGTTCCCTAAACTAAATTAACATCAGACACAAAATCACAGATCCAAGAAGCTCAGAGAAAACCAAGTAGGATAAATCTTAAAAAAAAAAAAAAAACACTGTACCTAGGCATATGATTTTCAAACTACAAAAAAGAAAAAAGAAAATGAAAACAGACTGGGTGCAGTGGCTCACGACTGTAATTCTAGCACTCTGGGAGGCCAAGGTGGGAGGATAACTTGAGCTTAGGAGTTCCAGACCAGCCTGAGCAACAGCAAGACCTCGTCTCTACGAAAAACAGAAAAATTTGCCAGGCACAGTGGTAGGCACCTATAGTCCCAGCTACTTGGGATGCTGAGGTAGGAGGATCACTTGAGCCTAGGAGTTTGAGGTTGCTGTGAGCTAGGCTGACGCCACAGCACTCTAGCCTGGGCAACAAAATGAGACTCTGTCTAAAAAAAAAAAAAAAAAAAAAAATTCTTATTCTTAATGGATCTAACAGATAAATTTGTTCTAAATAATAAAAGCAACAATATATTTGATTATGTATGCTTATGTATGCTTACATATAACAAATGAAATGAATGACAGCAATGATACACGAGATGGGACGAAAGAATTAGGATTAATTGTTACTGTAAGGTATTCATATTACCTGTGAAAAGGTATACAATTATTTGAAAATGAATCTGAATTACTTGTAAATGTATATTGCAAACTCTAGGACAACCACTAAAAAAAAGAAAAAAAGAAGTATACTTGATTCCTCCTAATCCAAACAAAGATCCCCTAACAGTGTTCAGATTTTCCATACTTTTCCATGATCCAATCCTAGAATACTCTATTAGAAATTAATTTTTATTCCCCTAAATTTGAAATGTACAGTTATAACTTAAGTATATGTGTTTACAGTCAATGTCAATCATAACTGAATATCCTAGAAATCTAACAGTATGTTTTATGTCAAAAATCCCTCAGCAACTTAATCATTATGGTAAGGTTGGAGAAATTGTTTACTGTTAAATTAAGGGATATCATTATTAAACTTGAATAAGTATACCATGCCTGTGTATTTATATACAGTTTAGGCACTGGTCTGTCTTTTCATTTCCTCAATAATATAAACATAGAAAGTATTTCCACAATTGAAGTGATTCTGAGCAGGAATAAAAAGCAATTTCTGAATATTATGAAATAAAACAAATTCCTACATAATACCAGAATGACCATATATATGAAAAGTATCCTATAGAATATTCTGAAGAAAAAGAAAGGAACAATAAAGGAAGAGGGAGAAAGAAATTATGAACAGGACCAGGTGTCTCAGTAGCATGGAACTGTGAGTCTCCTTATATTGTTGTATACTGTTATCAGCAGTAACAACATCGTATCTCCCAGCCAGAATCTTCAAGTAACGTGTACAAATAAGCATCCATAATAAGCTGTGTACAAGATGGCATCTGGAGAACAAAGGAAAATTGACTCAACTCTTGCAAATTACATTCTTTTAGGACACCATTGCTAATCCTGGCAGATGCTTAAAAGATTTATTGGCCATTTATCCATCTAATACTTTATTCTAGAAGCAATATATTAACAGGTAATAAACATTACATAAGGAAGAACTGATAAAGCACTTTATTTTTTTTCTGGAGACAGAGTCTCACTCTGTAGCCCAGGCTAGAGTACAGTGGAGTCATCCTAGCTCACTATAACCTTAAACTCCTGAGCTCAAGCAATCCTCCTGTGTCAGCCTCCTGAGTAGCTTGGACTACAGGCATGCACCACCACACCTGGCTAATTTTTATATTTCTCATAGAGATAGCATCTTGCTATAGGCTAGTCTTAGCAATGGCCTCAAGCAATCCTCCCACCCTGGCCTTCCAAAGTGCTAAGATTATAGGCGTGAGCCACCATGCTTGGCAATAAAGCACTATATTAAAAGAGACATAAGGGACAGATCAATTAATTACATTACAAAGACCTTATTTGGATCTTGAGTTCAACAAACTGAAATACATACTTATATGACAATCAGGGAAATTTTAACACTAAGCGGCTATTTCACAGTATTAATAAATCATTATTTTTAGATATAATAGTATTATTTTTTTAAGTATCTTTATCCTTTTAAGATATGTACACAAATATTTCCGTTATAAATTATATGATGAGTGGAATTTTCATTCAAAATAATGAGGTAGGGACAGTGAGTAGGGCTATAACTAAAACAAGACTGGACCTGAGTTAATAACTATTGAAGTTCAGTGTTAGGTACATGGCAATTTACCATACTTTCTCTATGATTTTATGTGCGTTTGAAATTGTCCGTGAAGTTTAAGAAGAAGAAAAATAAAACTGCCACAAATTCTAAAGAGAAGTTCAAACTGAGAATTTCAAAAACACTTTGAGTATCTAAAATACTCCTAATATGTATATAGTATATCTTGAATTTTTAAAAACACATCAGAATAAAAATCTAACTGAACACTGTCCTACTTATTCAATAATATTAAAGTCAACATTTTGTAAATTAATTAGAAAATGCTTTAAAACCTAAAGAAACAGGGAAAGGGAGAAGAGAAAAGGAATAGATGAATCTAGGCAGAATAATAACAGTAACTACACAGAAGTAACCTTCAAACACTTTGTGCCACTTATGGCATTTATTATAGCCTACTTTGAATTCTGGTTATTATAATATCCTCAATTAAATGGTCAACCCTTGATATCAGGAACTAAGCATAATAATGTAGAAGCCTGATAATCACCTAATCAACAAAGGATAATTAGGGAAACTCAGCTGAGACTTTTAATCATCCTATTGATAAGCAAAAGCTACGCTGGTGTTTCTTTGCTGCCTCACCTCTGTGTGGTATTCACCTAGAACCACATGCTAGGGCAACGGAGACAAATGTTTCAAAAGAAAAAAGACTGTTGTTCCGTTGAAGATGTATGAACAGCTGTACTCATTCAGTTGCTATCTAGAACTGCACTCTCCAATACAGAAGCCACTAGTCACGGGTAGCAGTTTAAATTTAAATTAATTAAAACTGAATAAAACTAAAATCTGAGTTGCTCAATTAAACTAGCCAAATTTCAAGTGTTCAAGAGCCACATGTGGGCTAGTGACTATCATAATGAACAACACAGATAAAGGACATTTCCAAGTTCTGTTGGATAGCACTAGTCTAAAGCTTAGAATTTAACTGAACTGGAATTTAATCCAGAATAATAGGCATACCTATCTCCAAGAAATCTGCCTGGCATTGGAAACTAACCCCAAGAGTTAGGCCATTAATTGTTGTTCCTATGTCTTGGGGTTAGTGTTCAAAGGAGAGAAAATGTGTAATTCTAGAACCTAAAAAAGTAGTGTAGGTTCCTAGAGAGAAAAACAAAGGGAATCACAGTATCGGATATTAAACTGACATCCAAAAGAGTCCAGAACCCAAGGATAAAGATAAGGATGAAACAAAAGACCCCACTTTGGAAAGCAGAGCTCAAAGTGTCTGGGGTCACAGAGAGACAGGAGAAAGACTTCATTCTCTTCAAACCAAAGAGGTGTTGTCTGTAAGACTCCACCTGAGACACGAGGAGAGAAAAAACAGAAGCTTTGAGGGTAGGAACACCACCCCTTCACAACAGGTCATATTATAGTACTGAAGAAATCTTTAAGTGTAAAAGTTTAAGAAAGCAAGAATAACACGAGAACATCATTTCCTGCAATAATTTCTAGGGAGACATTTTATATCTTTAAAGGAACAAGTTTTTCCATTTCCTAAATTAAAAAAAAGAAGCAAAAAGAACTAATCTGGGAAAACATATCCTGAAAACACTTTTGGAAAAAAAAAAAAAAATCAAGAAACTAAAAGCAGCCTTTGACCCACACAAAACTTTTGCCCAAAATCAAATTCAGCTAGTCTAGCACACTAGGTCTAGAGCTTAGAATTTAACTGAATTGGAATTTAATCCAGAATACTAGGCACACCTATCTCCAAGATATATGCCTGGCTTTGGAAACAGGGAGTCAGGCCATTAGTTGTGGGTTCCTACATCTTGGGGTTAATGTTCAGAGAAGAAGAGGAAATATATAATTCTAGAACCTAAAAAAAGTAGTGTTCAACACATTGAGTATAGTCATAAGCCCCACATGAAGACTTCATGAAGGCAAGAACTCAAAATGGGATTTTCATCTGAGAGAAATAAAACAGATCTATACATACATGTACTAAATCTAACTAGAGGCAGTAAACAATGATCATGGTTTAATACACCATTCATTAAATATTTGTTTTAAAAGAGAGACATTTTTATAATGTAAAACATTATATTATCCTACTTAATGTTCCTTTGGGAAAATGCTTAATGTGACTATGTGTACTAGGGAAATACTATAGTTAAGTACTGTACCAAATGCAAATCACATTGAGGTGAGTTTTATGTCCATAAGCTAGAAAATATAAGCTTTTATTTTAAAGCTCAGATTTTGACAGTAATTCTAAGAAACACCATGGTCAGTGAGGCTGTAAACAGTTTAACCACAAGCTGTCCATCCCCTACAGTTATAGCTGCAGGTTAGCAATTTCTGAGAGCCTCAGAGATTGCCTATATATTCTAATAGTACATTTCAATTAAATACAAATTCTTAACAGTATCTATGCTTTTTTGAGTTCCACGGGTACTCTAATCTCCATTATGCATTTCATTTTTCTATACAATTCAACAGTGAAATAATTTTTCCATTGTATACCTAGTTTACGTAAAACTTTTTCCCCACCTCTTTTATGAAGCAAAAAAGAATGTTCATAAGGCATTTATCCACTGCAGTATTTCTCTGTTTACACTGACATCTGGTGGCACTAGGAAAGAAACTCTACTTTCTTTCTGGAAGAACAAGGAATTATTTTTCCAGTGTTGTCAGTTTATTCTATATATCATCAAGTTTATGTTTTTCCAAGGTTTAACCTATACTCAAGACAGTAGAACTACTGAAGTACCATCCTAACTCCAATTGATAGCATGTATTAGCTACATCCCTTCACTCTGGCAATGTGACTAGCAAGAATATATAATCTTCCATTATTTCAAGAATGTCACCAGTTAAGTAAATATTAATTAGTAAATTAGTATTAACTTCATAACTAAAACTTAGAATGGTTATAAAGTGAGGTTTTCCCATCAAGAATAGACACATAATTTCCAAACCACTCTATAAAGTAAAATGTTTACGAGTAAAAATGCTTATGTTACAATCCCTGAGGAAGATGATTAATCTTTTAGTTGAAAAATCTAAAAATAACTCCAAAAATAAAATTTAATTAATATAATATATATTAAGATACATGAAGGTGAAACCTCAAAATTCTTAGCACCTCAAAAAAGAGCCTTATGAATGATCACTTACCCACGAAGACACTATGAAAAGTGAAATACATGGTGGTTTGTTCAATTTGGAATATATCAGCAGAGTCAAAGTTAAAGGATATGCCACGTAAGCTAAAGTATGACACATTTTACAGGTAAATATTGAAACAGGCAGCCTCACATAACACTGTTTATAAAACACCTTGTTCTTATTAAGCGTTATTGCTATGGTTAACAATGAAGGTTATACAAAATAAGCAGACTCAGAAGAACAAAAAATGAAAAACAATCCATCAAAAGCCAAAAGTGCATGCTGTGCAGTTCCCATAGAAATTGTTCTATGAAATCATACTGGGTTGGATTTGTGCTTGTAATTTATCAATGTTTTTCATATATAATATAATAAGAAGAAAAGCTATTGCCTAAATAATTATTAGCTGGATTTTCACTTAGAATCTATTATAATTATAAATAAGGATATTTTTATTTTCAATGCAGTTCTACAAACCTATCCTTAGAAAGTTTATTGTGTATGTGTATATAGAGCAAGGGGAAAGGAAAGGGAGTGGGGAGAGGAGAAAACAAGAGTAGAAAAAATAAAAAAGGGAGCAGAAACCTTGTTAAATATAAATTCTATAGTCTGTGTTAGCAAAAAGATGTTCTAGAAGGACAACATTCATGTAGAAAGATGAGGAGATACTGCCTGAATTTCCCCTTTCTCATGGGTTTTCTCATTTTGATCTTACTTCCATCAAGTTAAAGAGTTTCCTTCCAAAGCTCATCTTTATTAAAATGTTGGTGAGCTCTGTAGGGAAGACATTTCCATTACAAATGGTGTAGTAGATTTTCTAACTTTCTACAGTTAGCCTTAAGTTTAATCATAATTACACCCAACACACCACTGATGTCAATGACTTTGCCAGTTGCCTAGGAAGTTTCCATAGTTCTGCATGCATTTTCTAGCCCTTAATCCTCTGGTTTCTCTGGTTTTATATTCTATAGCCTCTAGCAACAGACTAGGTAGAAACCAAGCCATCAGGAAAGATCCTACAACATGCAAGGGAGTATAACTTCCCTTTGGGGAGGAGAACAAAATACACCAAACAACATACTCAAAATTTTCAGTTTTGGAAGATAACTCTACAGATGGGAAGGGAAGCTATACTAGATGGCCAGTCCCCCTTTCTCACTTCAAGTCCAGCTGGTCCAGCTACTCTTCCTCATCTAGAGATTATTATCTGTAGTTTGATGCAAACCTTGAAGTATTCTGGATTTTGTTTTAACAAAAGAATCTCTTCCATTAAAGACTGAAGAATAGATCACTATACAGTTATTTTAAAAAGATAGAAAGATAGGCTGGACGCGGTGGCTCACGCCTGTAATCCTAGCACTCTGGGAGGCCGAGGTGGGCGGATTGCTCAATGTCAGGAGTTCGAAACCAGCCTGAGCAAGAGCGAGACCCCGTCTCTACCATAAATAAAAAGAAATTAATTGGCCAACTAATTTATATAGAAAAAATTAGCCGGGTATGGTGGCACATGCCTGTAGTCCCAGCTACTCGGGAGGCTGAGGAAGCAGGATTGCTTGAGCTCAGGAGTTTGAGGTTGCTGTGAGCTAGGCTGATGCCACGGCACTCACTCTAGCCTGGGTAACAAAGTGAGACTGTGCCTCAAAAAAAAAAAAAGATAGAAAGATAAAGGTAAGCAAGGTACATTGCTAAAGTCTTGTCATATTATTTATGGGGCAGAGAAGACACAGAAGCCCAGAAAACCTAAATAAAGAATCGTATATCCATCCTTCCATACTATGCTCTTAAAAAAGCTAAGGCTATACTTTTCCCTTTCTTTTCCTTTTTTAAAAACATCCTACGTACATCCTTCCTAACAAGGACCTAATGCAATTGACACAGTACTTGAGCATGTAAAAGTACTACATGTGGCCCTTCTTGAGCTTAAACCACTTGCTATTAGCCAATACAAAGCATAATTAGAATGGTAAATTTGCTACCAAAGAAACTAAATAAATCCTATTATTAAAAATAAATGATTTAAAGTTATTCACTGGTTTGAATTAATCTTAGCAACTCTTTATTAACATAAAAAATTGCAAGTTAACTATATCCTAAAATATAAAATACTCTGCATCTCTGATTTCCTTCAAATACTTATATAAGTAGGCACAATACTGAATTTTGTAAATGGGACTCTAATAATATTATTTTAAAACTGTAAACTGAGTGACCAAAATAGCATTTCTCAAATAGTCCAATGGAATAATTAATGTTCCTTGAGGTATTCCTAAGTGTTCTACAAACTAAAAAGAATGCTATGGTCAAATAAATTTCAAAGTGCTGTATTAAACAAATATTTTTATGAGAGGTCTTCTCAGAATCCCTCATTCTTTTATTCAACAAATAATTTACTGAACATTCAGGCACTAATCTGGGTTTGAGAGTTACAACAGTGAATAATTAATAGTACATATTTCTCAGTGAACGAGATGAATAAAATTCCTTGCTCTCATGGAACATTCTTTCTAGTGAAGGGATGGTCAATAAACAAGGAAGCAAATAAATAAAATACCCTCCGTCAGTGATAGAGCTATGAAGACACTAAAATGGGATAATGTAAAGAGTGCAGTGGATACTTCAGACTGAATGGCCACAGTAAACTACATGGGTAATGATTTCATGTTTTTCTGTATTGCGGGATATAGCATATAGGGTTTCCCAAATATATGTGACTAGGAAACCTTTTGTCAATGAATATTTATTGAATAGTTCACTGAATCAGTTTAGGAAATGCTATTCTACCCAAAACACAGATAATAGCAAGATCAAGATTCAAATAACAGCTCTTTTGTTCTTAAATCCTGTCTTTTTACAGTTTCCTCATCTGTAAAAGTGGAAATAATTAACAGTATGTATCTCACAGAATCAGAGTAAAGATTAAATGATCCAATTCATGTAAAACACCCAACACAGGGCTTGGTATACACTCTCTGCTCAATAAATGTTATTGTTACTATCTCTTTTTTTTATTTTAGAGAAAGGGTCTCGCTCTGTTGCCCAGGCTGCAGTGCAGTGGCAACAGTCATAGCTCATTGCAGCCTCGAATTCCTGGGCTCAAGCAATCCTCCTGCCTCAGCCTCCTAAGTAGCTGAGACTACAGGTATGTGCCACCACGACCAGCTAGTTTTTGTTTGTTTGCTTGTTTGTTTTGTAGATGGAGTCTCACTATCTTGCCCAGGATGGTCTCCAACTCCCAGTCTCAAGCAATCCTCCCGCCAAAGTTTTGGCATTACGGGCATGAGTCACTGTGCAGAGCCCTATTATTAACTATTAATACAGTACTCTACACAACAAGTTTATCTCTACCATTCAAGAGAGACTAATTTTTTCCCTTCTTTTAAAATCTTGAACTTCTAAATTCACTTTATTTTTTACTCCTCTATATAGAGATCCCTTGAAGACAGCAACTAGAATAGAGACTGCACCTCAATAAATGCCTACTCTATATTTGTACAGAATATCCAAAGTGGGTTAAATGTAGATGTTGGGGGAACAAAAAAAAAACTTGATATAAAAAACCAATCACCCCTTTAGGAAATCCAAATCCTATTACTCCAAAGCTTCCATGAAACATCTACATAATGATACTTTTCACATATTCAAAGTACTTTGGTAAGATAATATTACCAGTAAGGGTTCACATTCTTCCTAATAAGATGTGCTAAGATACCACATCACTTCTGTGGTATCCGTCCCAGAAATGCACACCTTGAACATTATCAAAAAGAAACACTGGACAAACCCAAATTGAAAGACAGTCTACAAAATAAATGACCTGACCTTTTCAAAAATATTAAAATCTGTTGAACCTTAAAGGAGGCTAAAGAGACATGATCCTGGATTGATCCTGGATTAACAAATGTTTTTTTTTCTGTTGCTATAAAAGATATTAGGATAACAACTAGAAAAACTGAAGAAAGTCTGTAGATTAAATAATAATACCATATTAATGTTAACATACTGATTTTGATATGATTGCTACGTAAGAGAAATTTTATTGCTTTTAGAAAGATGAAAATAATCACTATGAAAAGATGCTCAACAACACTGGTAAGTCGGAAAATGCAAATTAAAACCACAGTGAGGGGCGACTTCTGGGGCCCCCCTCTCTTGGGGCCCCAGAACCTCGTCCAGGAGCGTATAATAAAGCCACATGGTTTGGCCCCCACTCTTTCTGTCTTTTCTTTTCGCTGCCACCGAAAAACCTTACATTTGGTGCCAAAATCCAGGAGGGGAGTCTTGGCCACGCCAGCCTGCCTCAGGGCTGTGGTCACGCCGTCCCCTCTCATGTCTTCCTGAACTCGGACTGGGACCTCCACTGGACGCCAGTCGACCAATTGGCCTGGGTAAGTCCCTCTGCCCTTGTGTTCCTAGCCCACTGAGTCCATTCTAGGGTTTCTGTCCATAAAACCTTGGGCCCAAATCAGAGATCCTCCATCCATAAGGACCTGAGTGTCTCAGGGACACTTGAGCCCCTCAGTCAGTCCTTCTATCTGTAAGGATTTATAAGGACCTGAGTGTCTTGGGGACGCCCGAGCCCCCTCAGTCAGTCCTTCCATCCATAAGGATTCATAGGGACCTGAGTGTCTCGGGGACACCCGAGCCCCCTCAGTCAGTCCTTCCATCCGTAAGGATTTATAAGGACCTGAGTGTCTCGGGGACAGCTGAGCTCCCTCAGTCAGTCCTTCCATCCATAAGGATTCATAAGGCCCTGAGTGTCTCAGAGATGCCTGATCCACTCAGTCAGTCCTTTCCAAGGCTCAGAGCCTTCTCTCCAAGGCCTTATCAGTGACCTGGAACGCCGGCTCCCGATCTCGTCCTTCCCTCGTTGGACTAGGACACCATGGGCAGTCAATCCTCCAAAATCAAATCTAACACGCCTCTGGGCTGTCTCTTAGCCAATCTTGCAGCCCTGGGCCTCAAGTCTGATATTCGGCCCAAGTGACTCATTTTCTATTGTAACACCGCCTGGCCAATATACAAATTAGACAATGGATCACAGTGGCCTAAAAATGGGACTTTAATCTCAAAATCTTACAAGATCTTGATAACTTCTGTCACTGAAATGGCAAATGGTGGGAGATCCCTTATGTCCAGGCTTTCTTCTATCTGAGCTCCCATCTTTCCCTCTGTCAGATGGGTGACTCATCACAAATCCTCCTTGCGCTGAGTCCTCCACCGTCCTTGGCCTCTTCCACCTCTCAGCCGAAAAACCCCTTAGAAACCTCTTCCACCTTCTCTGACCTGCCTGACTCCCTTACCTCTCCCCCTGCCCGGCCTCCACCATATCTAGGTCCTCCTCCTCCTCCTCTTAGTGCCTCACTGTCCTTTGCTACCGCTTGCGCTGGCTCTCTGCCAACGTCCCGTTAGTCACCACACTCGATCCCACGAAGAGCCCTCAGGCCAAACCCTACTCTGCTGAAGGGGCCGTGCGCATCCATGTTCCCTTCTCTCTGATCTCTCTCAGATTGAAAAGCATTTAGGCTCCTTTTCTAACGACCCCACGGCCTACACCAAAGCGTTCCGCTATCTTGCACAAGCATGATTTCACCTGGCATGACATTTTAGTTATTCTGCTTCTACTCTTACTACCTATGAAAAGGAACGTGTCTGGATGGCAGCTCAGAGACATGTAGATCAAGTCCATCTAATGGACCGCACCATGCTGGTCGGGGCCAAGGCTGTCCCCCGCAGTGAGCCAGGGTGGGAATACCAGCCGGCTGAGATGGTAGAAGAATCCGCCGAGACCGCATGCTGCAACTCATTCTTGCTGGTCTCCAGGCCGCTGCCCATCGGGCAGTTAATTATGATAAACTTAGAGAAATCACTCAGAAGCCAGATGAAAATCCCACAGCCTTCCTCAGCCACCTTATGGATGCTCTCATCCAGTATACCCGCTTAGACCCCACTTCCCCAGCAGGGGCCTCTGTCCTTGCAACTCTCTTTATCACTCAATCCTCCTCTGACATTAGATGCAAACTTAAAAAGGCAGAAGAAGGCCCTCAGACCCCTATCCAAGACCTGGTGAATATGGCATTTAAAATCTTTAATTCCCGAGATGAACAGGCAGAGGCCCAAAAGGAAGCCCATGTCCACCAAAAGGCACACCTGCAAGCCCAAGCCTTGGTTGCAGCCCTGCGGCCAGTGAGGCCTGAAGGGCCATCGACCTCATCTAAAGCAACCAGCTGCACTCCGTCAGGCACCTGCTTCAAGTGTGGTGAGAAAGGCCACTGGGCCAACCGGTGCCCACAGCCACGTCAGCCCACTGAACCTTGTCCGGTCTGTGGTAAAGAGGGACACTGGAAGAGTGGTTGCCCCTTGGGACAAACGTCCGGAGGGTCAGTCCTTCCACCCTCAGACCTGCCACTGACGGTTTTGGGCTTGGCTGCAGAAGACTGACAAAGCCCCGTGTGTGTGACCCTGATCACCCTCGAGGAGCCCAGGGTAACAATCAAGGTAGTGGGTAGGACAGTGTCCTTTCTGGTTGACATGCGGGGGGAAGCTACCTACTCTGTCGAGCCTTCTTTTTCAGGCCCTACTTATTCTTCCTAGGTGTCGCTTATGGGTATTGACAGCAATTCTTCATGGCCCCCCACTACTGGTCCCCTAACCTGTCTAATAGATGACTGTCCCATCACCCCTTCCTTCCTTATCATGTCCTCACCAAGCCTTTGGGCTCCTGGAGCCTATCCATCTGTACTCCAGTGGCTTATTTGGCCAAAGAACTACACACCACGGTCTGTGGCTGGCCGTCTTGCCTTAGGGCACTGGGCACGGCAGCGTCTCGCCAGAAAAGCACTAAAGCTTTCCCTAGAACAGGATCTACATGTCTTTTCATACCCTTGCCTTCCTAAACTCCTGAAATGGTCCTTTAATTAACTCTATATGGTGAGTCTGAATTAGGGGGGCTTTTCCCAGGGCCCTGGCCGAGACGAGCCATCTTTTTACATGTCATGATGGGTCTCAGTTTGGCCTCTTCGATTGCAGCCTCAGGGCTAACAGGTGCCCTGGACACAGTGTTATTTCTGCCCAAGATTTAACAGATCTGCTAAGGGCCAGAAAAAGAGAAACCTGCTTTTTCCTTCGTGAAGAATGCCGCTGTTATGTCGGCGAATCGGGCCTTGTGGAGCAGAACATAGACAAGCTCACCAACCAGAGTGAAGACCTGCACAACCACCATCACCACCAGGATGTATCCCCCTTCAGCTGGATGCAGTCCCCTTTGGCTACCTACCTATTACCACTAATAGGACCTGTTGTCATCATCTGCCTAATCTTTCTCTTTGCTCCCTGTCTTTTACAGTTCCTCCAGCGCCGACTACAAGAGCTGTCATGAGTGGCAGTTAACCAACTACTCCTTTATCCATACTCCCCACTACCAACCACCCCTTTACCAGCTGACCCAGCCTATAGCCCCTAACTACGCCCCCTCCTAGCAGGAAGTAGTCAGAAAGAGCAGCGCCCATCATAACCAAAAGGCCAGAATGTAAGGCTGGTGGCAGGCCCCCTCCCTTCCCTAGATCAAAAAAGAAAAAGCTCACGAGACCAGACCCGCCGAGGACAAAACTATGAGAGGAACCACACCCAGAAGTCCATCCGGATAAGAACGTTTATGGAATCCATCCGGATTCCATAAATACCTCCAGCCCCTCCTATTTCTCAACAACAACCCAAGATCACAAATGAAAATCCCCAGCTCTTCCCGCCAAAAGTCCCTAGCCAGGCCCAAAGGGTATAAAAGGCCTCAGCCCCTTCAAACGGCGGCGACTTCTGGGGTCCCCCTCTCTTGGGGCCCCTGAACCTCATACAGGAATGTATAATAAAGCCAAGTGGTTTGGCCACCCCCCCAAAAAAAAATGAAACAAAACCACAGAGAGATACCACTAAACACCTATTAGAGTGACTAAAATGTAAAAGAAAAAACTGGCAATACCAAGTGTTGGCAAGCATGTGGGGCAAATGAAACTTTCCAACATTACTAAAGAAAATGCAAACTGGAGGAAAAGAAACTTTCAAATTATTTTCCAAAGTTAAACATACACTTACCATATGTCACAACAATCCCAAGTATTAACCCAAAAGAATGAAAACTTGTATTCACACAAAACCTGAATGCAAATGTTTATATCAGACTTATTCACAATCACCAAACACTGAAAACAACTCAAATTTCCTTCAATTGATGAATGGATAAACTGTGGTACATCTGTATAATGCAATACTAGTAGGCAATAAAAAGGAATGTATTATTGATACATGCAACAAGACAGATAAATCTCAAAAGCATTATGCTAGGTAAAAGAAGCCAGTCTCAAAGGTTACATAGAGTCTATTATTCCAAACATATATGACACTCTGCAACAAACAAACTACAGGGATAAGAATAGATCAGTAGCTTTGATTAAAAATAGGTAATATGGGCTAGACACAGGGGCTTATGCCTGTAATCCTAGCACTCCAGGAGGCTGAGGCGGGAGGATCACTTGAGGTCAGGACTTCAAGACCAGCCTGAGCAAGAGCAAAACCCCATCTCTACTAAAAACAGAAATAATTAGCCAGGGACGGTGGTGTGCACCCGTAGTCCCAGCTACTCTGAAGGCTGAGACAGGAGGATCACTTGAGCCCAGGTGTTTGAGGTTGCTGTGAGCTGGCCTGACGCCACCACACTCTAGCCTGTACATAAATTTTAAAAATAAATATTTTTAAGTTCACAAGGAAAAAAGTATTTTTCAGACATCTCATTGTATTCTCAGCCCAATAAAAAAGACTTATGTAGGTACTATAAGTCTCATTATTGGGAAAATATGATTGAGGAATTAATGAAATGTGGCTCATAAGATCATTATTTTGTTGTATAACCCAATATTACTATATTAAAGACAGAAACAGGAGTTTGCAGGGTTTTGCCCTGAAGGAATATGTGGACTCAATGGTTCACTTATTAGAAGCTGCTATCATGGGAGAGCTCTCAACTCTGTGGTAGGGTTGTTTTCCAGGAAGGCTTCCCGATATCTCAAAATCTATGGGCTTCCCTGTGTCCTGAAAGACAAGGCAAGGCAAATATGGCCCACACGATGGAAACCGGAGACAATGAGTACACTTTGCCCAGAGATGCCCCCCGGTGGTTATAAACAACCTGTTTTATAGAGATGGGCTTCCTGCTCTCTCCTGTCTGTCTACCTTTAAGTCCACCATAACTAATCAAAGAAATATTGAGTCACTATACCTCTTTTGTTTTACCTCTGTTAACTGACAACTACCTCTTAGAACTTAGAAGCTAGCCCCTGAAAGACTTTGTACCTGTTTGTTCACCTAGATAGAATAGAAGCCCCTTGAGAGGACTTTTGACCCTAACCCATTACCTGTATCCCCTAGCAACTGCATTCCCTGATATGCAAATATGTTGCCCTGACAACTGGTAATTTATATCTGTGATTATAAAAACCTGTGTGAATCTAACCACATTGCTGGCAGTTATGGAGATACGCCAGTCCCCTAGGTACTCCCCGCTGTGTTATATATATTTTTATATATATAAAACTATAAACTACACCTTAGTCTCTGTGTATTCTTTTATTTCTCTCTGCTGCCTATCAATTTCCTTATCCTCTGTGGTGACCCCTATCTTAGGGACTTGGCTCCGTGGGGAGAAGCAGCTGATCTCCTCATGGGCCTGCCTCAAATACTACTCCCCCACATCTCGTTTTATAAGTGAGGAAACTGAAGCACACAGTAATTACATGAATATACAAATTACATGTGGCAGGACTAAAACTGTAGTCCAGATACACCGATTCCATTCAAAATGCTTTACTCTCTTAATTTTCTTGTGTTCCACTAAACCTTATGGAACACAATGTCCCTGAAGACAAATAGGATTGAAAGGAGAAAGGGATGGAAAGAAGAAAACAAAAAGAGTTATTGAAAGTATGTCTTTTATAATTTGGCCGTCGTCCTTAAAGAATTAAAAGAGTCTTTAATTAAAGAGGTTTGAATAGTGATCTATATAGGCAATAAATTAATAGGCATTAAAGGATTAGCTGGTGATTTCTTCCATGAAAGCTTCTTAATTTCTTAATGCTAAGAAAAGGAAAAAGCAAACATAAAACAGTCACAGGTAACCCTGTAACTACTTCTACAATTTAAGCAATACCTGGTCTTTAGAACTACACTGAGACCAACAATGATCGTGAGACTACAATTCAGAACAGATTTTGCAACTTTAAATAAACACTTAAAGTCTCATATGCTACCACTTAAGGGCAGAAAATAAGAGCGAAACCTTTAAAAATACCTTTTCAGTTTCAAAATCAAAGAAGCAGGATATTACATTTGCCAAAAGAACATACTTTCAATACAACAGCTCACGGAAAAATTAAGCTTGGTTTAACAAAATAAAAAAAATTGTATCTGTACCACAAATAGCATACATCACCTAAAAACAATGGTGTGGTTTCTTCTAAAGTAGTTGCATTAGGATCTGCCCCAGCTTCTAAAAGAATCTGTACAATCTTCCAGTGTCCTTGACTGGCAGCAAGATGTAATGCACAGAAGCCTTCAAAAGTCTTTGCCTTAATGTAGTTTTCAGATGATGAATCTATGGAAGAATAAAAACACATTAACTAGAAGATATTGCCTATATTTCTTGGGCTTAAAAAGCAAAGATCTTAAGAGGAATTTAATGAAACATTAAAATATAAGTAATTTATACATGAGAGGTCTCACAGTTTAGAAATCTCAGGAAAATCGAGAAAAAATTCTCCAGAGATCCCAGTGTGAACAGCTCTTTGGTATTCTTACTACACAAATCCTGCCTACTCACTCTCATTGTCTCTTCTTTCATTTTTGGATGGAGGAAGGAGAGTGGCAGGAATTGAAAGATAACACAAAAGCAAGATCTGAGCATCAAAGTTTGCTTAAGCAAGATTTATTGAAATATTAATAAATTCTATTTTTTCTTTCTAAATTTCCATAAGGGACATGGTCTTATATTTAGCATTACTTCCTTGTATTCAACTAAGAATGAAGGCAGTTTTAAGTACTCCTTTTCTAACTTAAGACTACTGTCTAGTAGTTAATAAAGATGGTATTTCTAAAAGAATAAAATACATTTCAATGAAACCAAACAGTAGCATATAATTTATAAGGAATTTGTGCATTAATTGAAGGTTTCTGAGTGTATTTGTTATGAAAAACTCAAGGTTCTGGTAACCTTCAAATTATGTAACTAACATATACATTAAAATTTTAGAAACTCTACAGCAAAAGATAATATTGAGAGGTGACTTTCTTACCTTTGCTTCCAAAACAATAAAATTCTAAGCCCATAATAGGACAGGCTCTAAGGTGTGGTAAAGGCATTTCTGAGAGTAGCAATAAACAAAACAAACAAACCCCCACCCCCCAAAAAAATCTTTTAAAAATATATTCTTGAAATACCAGAATTGAAACTAATGTTCCTGGCTAAAATAGTCATCTATTTTAAAGAATTCTTGTAATTGTAACTCACTGATGAAACAGGTAGACCAAGCCATAATATTCAAATAACAGCTTGTCCATCCATAGATTCAAAGAAAATAGCCTAAAACTTCATAGCATGCACAACAAAACAGTAAGACAGAGTAGTCATATTTTTTTAAAGGGCATATCACAGTGTTTCAGAGATTAGTCAGAAATTGATCCTTATTCAGATTAGTCAAGAGATTAGTCAGATATGACCCTTATTTCATGTGTTAAACTTACACTTTTTTTTTTTTTTTTTGGAGACAGAGTCTCACTTTGTTGCCCAGGCTAGAGTGAGTGCTGTGGCGTCAGCCTAGCTCACAGCAACCTCAAACCTCTGGGCTCAAGCAATCCTCCTGCCTCAGCCTCCCAAGTAGCTGGGACTACAGGCATGCGCCACCATGCCCAGCTAATTTTTTCTATATATATATATATTAGCGGGCCAATTAATTTCTTTCCATTTATAGTAGAAACGGGGTCTCGCTCTTGCTCAGGCTGGTTTCGAACTCCTGACCTCAAACAATCCGCCCACCTCGGCCTCCCAGAGTGCTAGGATTACATGTGTGAGCCACTGCACCTGGCCAAACTTACACTTTTGTGAACACAAATGACATGAAAAACTAGGAACATACAGATATATATAGATAATTGATATTGGTAGATAGTTCCTAAACAGGAAATTTCAATATTATAAAGATGCTAATTCTTCCCAAAATAATTAATAAAGTTAATACGATTCTAATCACAATGCCTGTAGAACTGTTTGTTGGTTTTATACTTCCTACGGTGACTCAAGTTGATAAGGGTCGAGTAGTACAGCTAAGTAACAAAGAATTTAGGGGAAAAAAAAAACAAGACAAGCATGAGGGGAGCCTAGACTTACTATACATTAAATCATGCCTTAAAGTTAGAAAAAGTAAAATAATGTGATTCTGGTAGAAATGCAGAGAGGAGGGTGCCCCCTGGGGAGCGTAAGAGCTCATGCAAGCAACAAGAGACTAAGAGAGATAAAAGCTGGAAGGTAAGAGACCTAGACCAGTGTTGCATTATAGAGAGCCAAGGAACTTTCTTTTATAAAGAAGAAAGGGTGTTCTCTTCTACTGAGAAAGAAAAAAAGAGAGAGATAAGGTTTAATCCTAACAATTTACATATTATGCCTTACAGCAGAAAGAGTGAACCTTAATGCATGCATTTTTTTAAAAATTCAGTCAGGAGGGAGAAGGAAGGGTGATCCTAAGATAAAGGCAGACTATGACAAAAGAATCTAAGTGGATTACAATTGTATGTCATAACCTCACTGAGGGGTGCAGAAAAAAAATACTGGCCTGTGTAACTTTGAAAAATAATGTTATGACTAAAAACTATATGATTAAAGACAAAAGGAACTGGGCCAGGTGTGGAGGCTCACGCCTGTAATCCTAGCACTCTGGAGGCCGAGGTGGGAGGATCAATCAAGGTCAGGAGTTTGAAACCAGCCTGAGCAAGAGCGAGACCCTGTCTCTACTAAAAATACAAAGAAATTAATTGACCAACTAAAAATATATAGAAAAAATTAGCCAGGCATGGTGGCACATGCCTGTAGTCCCAGCTACTCGGGAGGCTGAGGCAGGAGGATCACTTAAGCCTGGGAGTTTGAGGTTGCTGTGAGCTAGGCTCACACCATGGCACTCTAGCCCAGGCAACAGAGTAAGACTCTGTCTCAAAAAAAAACAAAAGACAAAAGGAACTGTACATAAAAACTGTACTTTAGTTGGTAAAATTTCTAAGGGTACAGACTAACAATTCTGAAACCACTATACATGTGTATGTGTACTAAGATCAAACAAATAAACGGATGGCAGATCTAGGAGCTAGGTTTCTTATTTTTGGAGAGGGAGGTTATAGATGAGCAAAGGGGGAAAACTAGAATGAACCATGTGATGCTGGATTAGAGTCCAGACACTAGTATGAACTCATGCTTAGCTTAAAATAGATACATATGGGTAGAAAAAGAAATAATTATGGTTATGTGTATATACATGGCTTATAATACATAAATATATTTTCTATCTGTGCTAAAAGGGCTTAAAAGCAATGACACTCCAGTAGCAACAAGCACACTGAGTCTCCAGATTTTGGTTTTGAATATCATTCTCCAATAAAAGAAACCAGGGCTCTTATGAGAATGGATGATTCTAGGATTGGGGTGAGGAATATACAAAATGAGCCTGGGGCATAATGTAGGACCAGAAGATAAAAAGTGCCCAAAAAATAAAAAATGGGGACATGTCAAGCCAGGCACCATGGCTTACACCTGTATTGAGCCTGGGCAACACAGCAAGACCTGTCTCTAGAAAAAAATGAAGAAAAAATTAGCTGAGCACAGTGGCACGCACCTATAGTCCCAGCTATTCGGGAGGCTGAAGCAGGAGGCTCCCTTGAATCCAGGAGTTTGAGGCTGTAGTGAGTGAGCTATTTATCATGCCACTGCACTCCAGCCTGGGCAACAGAGCAAAACCCCATCAGAAAAGAAAAGCAAAGAAGGAAGGGGAAGGGAAAGAGGAAGGGAAGAGGGAAGAGAAAAGAACTGGGAGCATGTCAAAGACACACAGGAGCCACTCTGAAAGGGTACCCAACAGCCAAAACAATTTGAGCAACAAAATAAATAAATTACAGGCATAAAATACCCATGAGTTCACACAGATAAATGACTGAATAAATAAATAGGAGAGAAGAGATAAATCTCCCATACAGAAGAATTCCAAATAATTTATGTAGAAACTCCTTCCTCAAGGAAGTAAAGCTTAATTTGCACCTCTTGAGTGTAAGCCTCAAGACCCTTAGTGACTTACATACACATCTACCTAAGGAATAAGAAATAAAACCTCTCGTGCAGTTATCTATGAAGCAAAGAAAATAAAAGGCATTTCTTATGCAGGTTGAGAAATACTTAAGCTAACTTATTACTAACTTGAGACCTTGAAAAATTATACCTATGGGAAAAAAAGATATTTAACTAACTTTAAAACCACTGGACCAAGAAGGAAACATTTGGAGGTAGCTTTAAGATGCAATCCTGGCCCTGCAGTTATAATTTGGATTATACTTTGGGCAAATTACTTAAAACTCTGAGGATCAGGTTCCATAACAGTGAAACAAGGATAAAATAACTGACCCAACCCTCAATGGGGTTCAATAGAATTATCTATATAATTTGAATAGCTATAAAACAAAAATGCAGATAGATACATAATCATTATAATATTTATGCACTACGATATAAATTAAAAATTTATATCACCGTTAAAAATTTGGTAAAGTCTCCAAAATATCATTTTAAGAAAATTTTCATCTTTTTCACTCAAAAGTTGAAAAAGCATAAAGAAAAAAAAAAAGTTTTCAGCACCCAATATAAATAGGTTTTGAAAGTTCCAATGATAAACTGCCTTCCTTCAACTGATATGTGAGTTTTAACAAAGGGATCTTACCTATCTCGTACTGGAACATCAAACGCCACCCTCTCACTCTCCTTTCCCTACAGGAGGGCTTCTTGAAAGAAATGGCTCATTGTACCCACTGTTTTTAATGCCCTAATCTCTATTTATTCTCAATGGAAAGCAAAGTGGTTTCTACTTTTCATCTACTT
This sequence comes from Mirza zaza, assembly GCA_008750895.1. Lineage (NCBI taxonomy): Eukaryota > Metazoa > Chordata > Mammalia > Primates > Cheirogaleidae > Mirza > Mirza zaza. Next base: position 40,164 of record VSMD01133370.1, read on the forward strand.
GTTGAAACTTTAAATGGCAAGGGTATTAAAGACTTCCTAATGGACAAACATAATGAGCACTTCAGGTCTTTCATAACAACTTTTGAGTTCTTTCTTGGCTACACTTTGAGGATTAGGGCCATCACAGCTGGACCAATGCCAGCCACTGACACCTGTGCAGCAATGATAAAAGTTGGTTTAAACACTCTACCAATGACGCCAACCCTAAGTCTGCTAACGCCAAGTGTCTTTTTACTTACAAATAATAAACTTGCTTAGTACTTCTTGTAAGAGTGGCAGTAATGGGTGGTAGACTGTTACTTTTGTTTTCTGCAAACCCCTAACAAGGAAAGCAAAACCACATAGTTTTCAGTAGAGCAGACAGGTTAAATATCAAGATCAGAACATTTTCTCAAAGCTGAGCCAGAATTTGATGAAGCCACACAAATTGGGTATGTGTCAATCATAAGGGTGATAAATGTCAATGTCAGGTAGATTATATAGTCAAACTCTTTACATAACTTATATCATCTTATGTTTTACTTACGAATTCTAAGAAAAAGTTAGATATAAAATAATTTCCACAACACAAGGAATTTTACTTTATGCAAAATGCTCAGACAACTCTTAGGAGAGACTCCATGCATACAAGATGCAGAGAAGTCAGTGGAAAGGTAGATGTTTAGAGGCATCAAAAGAAATTAGATAGTATATGAAAAGTAAAAGACAGGAGAAAATGGCCGGGGGTGGTGGCTCACGCCTGTAATCCTAGCACTCTGGGAGGCCGAGACAGGCGGATTGCTCAAGGTCAGGAGTTCAAAACCAGCCTGAGCAAGAACCCATCTCTATTATAAAAATAGAAAGAAATTAATTGGCCAACTAATATATATATATAAAAAAATTAGCCGGGCATGGTGGCGCATGCCTATAGTCCCAGCTACTCGAGAGGCTGAGGCAGTAGGATCGCTTGAGCCCAGGAGTTTGAGGTTGCTGTGAGCTAGGCTGACGCCACGGCACTCACGCTAGCCTGGGCAACAAAGCAAGACTCTGTCTCAAAAAAAAAGACAGGAGAAAATATGTAAAATATCTGAAACACATATAACAGTGAAGGATTAACATCCAGAAAACATAAGAAGCTTGCTTGCTTGCTTGCTTGCTTGCTTATCTATCTATCTATCTATCTATCTATCTAGAGACAGAATCTCCTATCTATCTATCTATCTATCTATCTAGAGACAGAATCTCGCTCTGTTACCCAGGCTACAGTGCTGTGGCATCAGCCTAGCTCACAGCAACCTCAAACTCCTGGGCTCAAGCAATCCTTCTGCCTCAGCCTCCCGAGTAGCTGGGACTACTGCAGGCATGTGCCACCATGCCCAGCCCAGAATTCCTAAGCTCTTTAAAGATAAAGTAAGTCTAGAACATCCAAAGAGAAATCCTGCCTGAGAATAAAATCAACACAGGGCAAAAAAGAGCTGAGAGAAAGGGAGACCTAGAGTTCTGAAGACATTGTTTTGAACACTAAAGTCTAGCAATGCCTAAACAAACCTACCACTCAGACTTAGGGTTTACATGAGCTACTATATTCCTTTTTTTTGTTTAAGCTAGTTTGAACTAGCTAAATACTGAAAGAGTCCTAATTAATTAACACAGCATACAATTTAGCAGTATCTGTCAATATTTTAACTTAGCACATGTGATGGATTTATTGTGTGTTAACTTGACTGGGTTAAGAGATGCCCAGATAGCCACTAAGATATTATTTCTGTGTCTGTCGAGATAATTCTGGAAGAGATTAACATTTGAATCAGTACACTGAGTAAAAAGTATCCACTCTCACCAATGTGTACAGGCATCATCCAATCCATTGAGAGCCCAATAGAACAAAAAGGCAGAGGGAAAACTCATGCTCTCTTCTTGAGCCAGGATGTCTATCTTTTCCTGCCCTTGGACATTGGAGCTCCTGGTTTCCAGACCTTCAAAATCTGGGACTTATACCAGTGTCCCCCTGCTCCATAGTTCTCAGGGCTTTGGCCTCAGACTGAGAGTTAGTTATACTATCACTTCCCAGGCCTTCAGACTCAGACTGAATTAAACTACCAGCTTCCCTGGTTCTCCATCTTTCAGATGGCATATAATGGGACCTCTCAGCTTCCACAATCACATAAGTCAATGTCCCTAGTATATCCCATTCATATATATATATATATATATATATAACACACACACACACACACATCCCCAATTGGTTCTATTTCTCTAAAGAACTCTAATTTATTGAACTAGCAATTTCACTTCTAAAAAAATCCATCCTACAGAAATGCTCAACTGTGTGCACAAAGATATATATATAAGGATGTTCACTGAAGCACTATTTATAATAGCAAACCTTTAGGAAACAAACACAATGTCCATCAAGAGGAGAATGGTTAAATAAATTACATTATATCGATACTATGAAATACTATACAATAGTGCTCTCACTTGGAAAGAAATGAGCTATTACAAAGTTTTGAGCAGAAGAGAGATACAATCTGACATATTTTAAAAGGATCCCTCTGATATATTGAGAGTGGCCTGTCATGGGATAGGGAGGGAACAAGGGGGAAAACAGAACACTCACTATTGCAGCAATCCGGGCAAGATACGATGTGGCTCAAAGGTATTAATGGTAGTAAGAAGTGATCTGCTTCTGTGTGCGTATGTATATACATACACACAGATACATACATACAAATAAGGATTTGCTGACTGATTGGATGAATATGAGAAAAAGGAAGGAATTAAAGATAGCCCAGAGTTTCTGGCCTGAGCTGATACAACGAATATTTCTAACTTACAGATGAAGAAACTAAACCACTGAGAGGTTCAAAGACCTGTCCAAAGTCACACCAATAAAGTGATGGCATCTATTAATAGAACCCAGGCCCATCTGACCATAACTCTTAATCACTATTCTACCCTGCCTTATTTCTACAAGGACCTTCAGCATCTGTTACTGTGCCCAGTATTACAGCATATATTTTTATTTAACATGAACTAAAAAAAAGCACTATGAGCTAAATCATTCATTTTCCAAATAAAAGTATTTGTTAGCTATATGCTCTAATTAATTATAAGATTTTAAGTGACTTTTAGTCAGCAAATGGATTAATAGTGAATGGCATGGATCTATATTAAAGAGAAAGTAAAGCAAAACCCTCCCAACCAATTTGGATGCTTCCATTCTTTTTGTGTAGGCCTATGTACCTTCAAAATCTAGGGCACTAATTACGTTTTAGGAATCTCTGACAGTTCACTAATATTAGATGAAGTTCAGGGAGACAGAAATTATATAACAAAAGACACTTTTATATATACCAGTTGAGCCACAAGGGACAAGAGAAGTATGAATCATATAAAACACAGATAGGGCAAGTATAAAGACAAATAGAAATGTCAAACTTGCTTTGGAAATTTTAAGATTAACCCACAATATCAAATTAACTGATACAGACATAAGGACACTGTTCTTATCATTGAGCAGAAAAGCCCTTGCTTCACTCATCAAGACTAGAATGTTTGTACTTCATCACCTTTTTAAAATACTTCCTCATATGCAGCATTATGCTAGCTAGACCTTTTATAGAAAGTATTCAACTATCACTCCTCACTGCTTAATGTTCCAGAACTTGAATCATCCAGAAAAGACTAAATTACAATCTTTTTAAAAAGGCAGGGTATCTGAATAAAGTATAGACGTTAGCTAATTTACAAAAGGGAGGATATGCCAAGAGCATACATAAAACATTTTTTAAAGCAACCAATAGGCTATACAGCACTGCCACCTCATTCTAATCTGATTTTTCTGGTTAGTGAATCAGATAAGCAAATCTGATGGAATTTTGGACATTAGTTCCAACTTTAAAAATACTATAGAAAACAACCAAACTCTCAAAAGACTAAGCCCCAATATGTCACCATCTCCTAAAATAATTCATGTGGCTTCTTCTTCAGCTTCTGCAAACTCTACTTCCTATTTTCCTACCCCTACTCTAATCCTTGTGTATGCACTATACATAAATTAGATTTATCGAGCTTACTTCATAATGATGATCACTAATCAAAATATAGTGAGAAAATTTTATTTGGCCATTTATATCAACTAATCACATAGCTAACTATGTGCTATCTTATCCTCCAAAAACATCAAGCTCAAAAAAGGATGGCCATTAATGATGAAGTTGACATTTAAAATTTCTACAAGAACATACAGTCAGCCCTGTGTATCCACAAGTTCTGTAACTGAGGATTCAACCAACAGGGATGGAAAACACAGCATTTGCAGGATGCAGAACCTGCAGATACAGAGGGCCGACTTTTAGTATCCGTGTATACAATGCATAAATGACCCTTTCCTACCCACAGGGCAGACTGAGGGACTTGAATATCTCCAGATTTTGGTATCCACAGGGGTTCTGGAACCATTTCCCCACCGATACCAAAGGACAACTATATAGATGAACCTGAAAAGCCAGTTCAAATGCCTTTAGTCAAAAGCATGCTCAAGTTTACTCAGCAGCTAAATGAAAAACAAAAATCTGTAACATAACACTATTCTGATGTGGGGAAGAGAGGTAAGTATATTAGGAATAATCTTTTTGACTAGAAAAGAATATTTAAATTCATGCCGTTGTCACTGGAGATAATTTGAGAACTCAAGTGTTATAGTTAATTTCAAACAGATTCTGAAAACCTATCTTAAGCCTTTATACTTCGGGATGCCAAGGTGGGAGGATCACTTGAGCCCAAGAGTTCAACAACAGCCTGGGCAACATAATGAGACCTCTGTCTCTACAAAAATTTTTTTAAAAATTAGCCAGGTGTAGTGTCACACACCTATAGTCCCAGCTACTTGGGAGGCTGAGGTGGGAAGATTGCCTGGGCCCAGGAGTATGAGGCTGCAATGAGCTATGATTGTGTCACTGTACTCCAGTCTTGGGCAACAGAGCAAGACCCTGTCTCTAAAAAAAAAAGATTTATTCAAACAAAACACTCATATCCTCAATTTCAGTAACACTGTTCCTTTTGTTTAAAAAACGAGGAAAAAATAAACATGACCAGTAATTACCAAATGCTTTAATTCAAACAGCAGATTACTTTTGCCACATCACCTAGCTCAGTCAATAAAAAGAAGCTAAACACAAGCCCTCCCATATAAAGAACAACACTTATAGATGTCCGGAGGGAACACCATACTGATAAAATCCAAGGCAGGCAATCTTACTATCCTTAATAAACAAGTTTAGGCAGTTATTTTATGATCATAGGAAGGGAAACAAATTACTACTGTTAATAAGTCATGTATTACCATAATTTTATGTTTTATTATGCCAGTTTGTAGGTATAGCCTCCCATATCTTGAATTTACCTTACCTGCATGAATTAACATCCGCAAACATTCTACAGAGTTGTGATAAGCTGCTTCATGAATTGGCATCCATCCCCTGTTATCAGCAACATCAATACTACGGCCCTTTCTGAGCAGTTTCCTTAAGACTTTAACATTGCCTTCCCTGGCAGCAAGTCCAACTGTAGAGCATGTGTCCGAGTAGGCCTCTGTAAAATCCATTCTTTTGACTAGTCTACAAAACAAGGTAGAAAGATAATATTGTAGTCAATAAAACAACACTGTACTCCTGGAGATTAGCAGATTATAGTGGGCCTGTCTAACATCTCTCACACGAGTGCTGAGGAACAGCCCACTGTAGATGCCATACCCTCTGCTGGAGCCTAAAGCAGGAACTTCGTTTGGCAAATCAGGATTTTTAAGTGTTCTCCTTCCTCCTCTGGAAACATCTGAGCAGTTCTTTCTAGTAGGCTTCTGCTCTTGTTCATACCCCACCAAAATGCACTCTTTGGTGCTCTGTTGAGAGCCGAAGGCTTCTAGTTAATCTCTAATGTACGCTCTATTATGCAGAGATGGCCATTTAACTACAATCAATGCTCAGCCTCAATACATAGCCCTCTGTAGGAAACAACTAAACCCAAAAAGGCTAGAAAAGGAATAAAGGACATTTATTGAGAAGAACAAAGATAAGTAGTCATTCTAGTTTTTCTGTACCTGACATTCCTTTCCAGAAGGGGCTAAATACTCAGGTTCTCTATGCTTGATGAAATAGTCCCACTGGCTAAATATATTAAAACCAACAAAGAACACCATAAAGACAGTCCAGCTTTCCTACACAAGCCCAGAAAGTTCTTCACAGCATTACTACCTTCATCATCATTATCATCTCCCTTCAAAGCTCATTTTAAATTCCGGTGCGGAGTCCACCACATATCTCACGTGTGACTCTCTCACAAGGATAATTAGACATATTAGACATAGAGACACTATTAAGCAGGTTGGATATGTAGTAGACATTTGATGATGTAATTCTTGTTAATTTTCTCAGATGCGATGACACTGTGGTTACTATAATGTCATTAAGACACATGTATAAGTATTTAGAAGTAAAATGTCATAACGCATACAACTTACTTCAAATGTTAAAGATTAAAATATGCATATTGAGAAAAAGAAGTTAAGCAAATGTGACAAAATGCTAATTACTGAATCTAGATGAAAGGTATACTCTTTTCTTCTAACTTTTCTGTATGTTTGAAATTTTTCAAAAGGGGGAGTGGGGTAGTAACCATGTCAGGCAATGTAAAACTACAACTTGGAGAAGATATGAAAAGACCTGGTTATTCTTAAAATAAGTTTTTCTTTGTAGCTGCTTCCTATTTCTTCTTAAGAGCACAAATAATACTCTTTGAACATGCGTGTTTTAGTATTCCTCTCTTATAAAGCTAAAGACCATGAAATAGGTAGAAATCCTCAAGAAGGAATAATCAGTTTGGTAAGGCTTCTGTTTTTACATACACAGGCACACCCATGACAGTCCAAATGAGCTTCCTAAAGAAAATTTTAGAAGAACAGCTCTAACCAGCAGATTTTAACATTTCTCAGGATCCTTGACCCCTGGAGAAACTATAAAACTCATGAAAGCTATGACGTTTCTCCCCAGAAAAATGCACACATACCCCAAATTGTATACACAGTTTCAGCAAGTTCCCCGGCTGGTTTTCAAGCCTATACATGAACTCCAAGAACCTTTGCCTACACTTTCCTAAGCCTAGAATGTTAAAGATAAATAAGGTTTCGCGTATAAAATTTAAATATGTAAACAATTTCCGTTGAAATAATAGCTGCCCTTTCACAGGCGTCAAACTTCTATTGCAAATTTTCTGCTTTTACTTGAAAGACAGATTTTTTAGAAGTACATGAAGTCAAATATGGATTACATTCCCGGCTTGCGCTTCTCTGGCTGCGTTTTATGGGCAGAAATCCAAGTTTCAAAGCAGAACAAAGTGTCTTTCTACATGCTAACTGCAGCGCAGATACATCTCTGCCCTATCACTTTGCACAAGTCTGGACTGTGACCCTTTCTCCTTCCTTGCCCGAGTCAGAGAAAAAAAAAAAAAACACAGTTCCAACTTTGGAGCCACAGACTCCGAAAAGGATTGTGGGTATTGTAGTTCTCTGCACACGCGCACTGGAGGTAGGTTAAGGCGATACACGGAAGCTGCGAGAGAATCTATTGGTTACTATACAGGAGGTCAATGCCTTCTGACCCACTAATCAAGGAAACAAAATAATGCTGCCTGAGACAAAGTCGGAAAACCCCCTCAAACTACAATCCCAGGGCGCTTTGCGTCCCAAGGCGCCGCGCCTGCGCCCCAAGCAGCCGGTTACTCGCGTCTCCGAGGCTGCAGTCACCAGGGGCTCTGCAGAGACCACAGCGGAGCGTCCATGGCCACCGTAGCGGAGCAAGGAAAGATGTGGGTTTTTGGTTACGGGTCCCTGATCTGGAAGGTGGACTTTCCCTATCAGGACAAGCTGGTCGGCTACATCACAAACTACAGCAGGCGCTTCTGGCAGGGCAGCACGGACCACCGCGGGGTCCCGGGCAAGGTGAGGCGCTGGCCAGCTCCCCACACTTACAGCTCCCGGAGCGGCGCTCCCCAATTCCCGCCCCGCTGCACTAGACCCACACCCCAACGCCTCCTGGGGGGCGAGCACGTGGGCTGGGGTAACTTATCTATGCATCTTCCTCGGCCATCTGCCCCCATATCTGTCCCAAACCAGGGCATATTCCGAAGCTGCTTAAGATGCTGATGGTTAGTTTCTTGAGGCTAGAAGCCCAAGCACAAGCAAACAAGCTCGCACGAGGCTGACGTGCTGGGAGGGGGCCCTATCTCTTTACAGCCTCTGCCAAAAGAAAATATTGGCGGGAATATGAATTTTCGTGCCACCATGGAGTTGAAATATTAAAAACAACTTGCAAATTCAGCTTTTTAGCAATTTGTTAGTATTTCTGCATTTTAGCAGACTTTAATTGGTTCCGTTTAAACGTGCATGTTTCTAGGGTTTCTTTATATCCTTCAAAAGGTCTTATTTTATGACACCTAAGAACTCCTAGTGTCCAAAATTATCTCTGGTTACTAAGGAGCTCTCTTTCAGGTACAAGCAAAGTTAAATGAAATTCCTGTTTTGTTATATGGGTAATACAGTACCAAACCCATTACCATATCTAGCATTATTTTAATGTTACTTTCTCCATGGTTCTCAATTATAAATGTCAAATACAAGTTCGTTGACCCACTTTTCAGTCGGTCATACAAAAACATCTCAATATAGGTGTAAGAGAATTAGTAACACTGCTTATGCAAATCAGCCTTGTATTGGCTACAAAACAACTAATAGGTAAAGAAAACTAAGTTTGGGGTAACTAATAATTTGGATAACTAGGATACTTGGTTAACCTCTTTTGGAAGACTATACAAATTTTTATTGCTTATATAGTCTCTAAAATACTCTGAAGATTTATATGAGCTTGATTATTGTTTTAAAAAAAATTAATTAGTACTGGCCGGGCGCGGTGGCTCACGCCTGTAATCCTAGCTCTCTGGGAGGCCGAGGCGGGCGGACTGCTCGAGGTCAGGAGTTCGAAACCAGCCTGAACAAGAGCAAGACCCCCGTCTCTAGTATAAATAGAAAGAAATTAATTGGCCAACTAACATATAAAGAAAAAATTAGCCGGGCATGGTGGTGCATGCCTTAGTCCCAGCTACTCGGAAGGCTGAGGCAGAAGGATTGCTTGAGCCCAGGAGTTTGAGGTTGCTGTGAGCTAGGCTGACGCCACGGTACTCATTCTAGCCTGCGCAACAAAGCAAGACTCTGTCTCAAAAAATAATAATAGTAATTAGTCCAAAAGTACAATATTTAAAAGGCTAGGGTTAATTAGGATTAATTCCAAAAGAAATACCTGCAGTTATGGAAAGGGGGAGAGATCAAGGCTCTAAAGTAGTTTGCATCTGCTCATAAAAGAGACATAGGATTGAAATCTTTAAAATAACCTGAGTTTGACGCCAATTTACTTCAATTAGAATTGGTCAATTTTAAGGTTGACTGTACTGGCTGGCCTATTGGGATGTTGGACTGAACAGAATGACTTGGAAAGGGGGGAGTGGCTTAGGGCAAATGCACATTCTTAGACCAAAAAAATGTTGTGGCCAAAGTACCTCCAAGGATGTTATCACATATACAGCATATTAAACAATATGCAAGACATTAAAGAACAACACTAAATAAAATGCCTTTTGAATGTCAGGGTTTTTTTTAAGAGACATTTATTTATTTTGTAGAGATAAGGTCCCACTATGTGTCCCAGGCTGGTTTTGAACTCCTGGCCTCATGCAATCCTCCTGCCTCAGGCTCCTAAAGTGCTGGCATTAAAGGCTTGAGCCTTTGAATGTCAATTTTGAAATGAACACTTAAAATTGCCATTCTGAAGATAAAACCTTTAGCCCAGACTTCAGTTTTAATGACCAATTATTAAATACTTATATATGTGGTTATAGTAGCATATTCTACTACTCTAGTCTGAACCAAAATGTATATTGTTACATGGCACATTGAAATATGTACACTGTCAGAAAAGACTGAGAGGAAACTGTCTAGTATTAATACAACAGTCCATGATTCTTTAAAAGAAGAAGGGCGCTATAAACGCCAGTATCTCTTTTTTTTTTTTTGGAGACAGTCTTACTCTGTTGTCTGGGCTAGAGTGCTGTTGCATCAGCCTAGCTCACAGCAACCTCAGACTCCTGGGCTCAAGCAATCCTTCTGCCTCAGCCTCCCGAGTAGCTGGGAATACAGGCAAGCGCCACCATGCCTGGCTAATTTATTTTTTTCTACATATTTCTAGTTGGCCAATTAATTTCTTTCTATTTTTAGTAGAGAAGGGGTCTCGCTCTTGCTCAGGCTGGTTTCGAACTCCTGATCTTGAACGATCCTCCCGCCTCGGCCTCTCAGAGTGTTAGGATTACAGGCGTGAGCCACTGCGCCCAGGCAAGCCAGTATCTCTTTATAATTAAATTTACTAAAATATAGAAAAGTAAAGTGAGGGGGGAAAAACTGCATTGGCTAACAGTTTGACACCTACTTTTATTTAAAGAATCCATCCTAGTAAATTAAAGTAAAATCTAAGTACTAAACATTTTCTAAGTACATACACTGTTCTGGTTTTTAAGAAACTGGAAAGAACATTGTCATTTTGCTTCACATATTTTATTAAAATAGATTGCCAGCCTTATATATCACAAAACTGGCTGTTTCTCACCAAAATAAGGATTTAAATATGAAATATTTTTCACACACCAAATAGAATATATTACAATTTCAAGAAAAGGAAGCGTTTTAATGCAAGAGACGATCATGAACATTTACTAAATCCCTAACTTTTCTAGCTAGATCAGAAAGATTACTTATTACCCAATGAAAACATCCATCATGACTCATATTTCACAACACCCTCCAATCCCATTCAGCTTGAAAGACCAGTTTCAGTGGCAAAAAAAAAAAATCATTTGCGTTCATTTACAAAATTACATTGTTTCTCAAGAATATATTTTAGGGACAAAGAGCTTAAGTTCTAGAAAAGACGTCTAAGTAAATTTATCATAGTGCCAATAGTCCATGTCTGTATCATTTAGAGCAGTCACAAGATTCCATTTATTTCCCCTTAAAATGATTCCCTCCATACTCCTTGTTTTCTTTTCCACCTGCCACCACCCAAGTCCAAGACTTCACTACCTCTCTTCTTCCTTTCAGTAATTACTACTGAGAACTTAAGTGAGAGACACCTACGCAAACAAAAATACTTGACACGGAAAATTAATAAAAGGAGCAGTAAGAATCTAGGAGAGGGAGCTGCAAAGTCCACCTGGAGAATTAGCCAAGACTTTATGGAGGAGGTGGCCAGATGATATCCTAGTCACATAAAACTGTGAAGAGCATTCCACAATAGGCACCAGTATATTCAAAGATATGAATGTTTTAAGGAGTTATAAATAATTCAGCACAGCTTGAGGGGAAAAGTGGAAAGAAATGAGGTTTGTACTTGAGCAATGCTAAGGAATTTTGACTTTATCCTGTAGAATATCTCAACCATGAAAAACACAAAGTGAGTGAGTGGCCCAATTTTTGTGCCAGAAAGTCATTCCAGTCCCAAGTAGAAAACACAGTGAAGGAAAGCAAAACTAGAGGCAGGGAAATCCCTAAGGAAGCTACTGAAGGATGAAGAACCAGATTCAGAAGATACTCAAAAGACAGAACTACCAAGAGTTGGTGACTGGGCTGGATGTAAGGGGAAGCAAGGAAAGGTAGAGTGCAAAACTTGTCACCTGACCACTAACATTTCTTATTCTGCATCTTCCTTCTTCCACTCTAACTTGCGTACCACACTCTTTACCAAACTAATCTTTCCAAAACACTTTTTGTTATGCCAGTCAACCTGCTATTCAAGTGCTATAATGTTCCTTATTTCCAATTTCTCTCAAATTTCAGTGGCTTCTTCTTGCCACTGTCCCCTAATTTCAACTCTGCTCTTTGGCTTTTCAAATCTGACTATCCTATTTCTCCAGTCATCTTTCTGAATCATCTCCCCTACTTGGGGGACCCCCTGAAAAAGTCAGACACTTGGCCTGGTACAGTCCTGCCTGTGGGCCCTGACTCATGAATTAATAGTCATGATGCCCTTTTGCCAGAATAGGTATCTTTCTGATCACCTAAGACTCAGAATTCTTACTGCATTCAATAAATACATCTTAATCCTTAAGTATTCTCTACTTATTTCACACGTTAGTTTGTATTCCAGAATTACAAAATAAGCTCTTGGAAGCATGAATCAGGTTTTATCTTCTCCACAGCACAGAGTAGGTATTCAATAAATAGCTTCTAATTCACTTTGAAACTGAAATATAGCAATAACTACTTGACCCACACCAGTATATGTATTCTCACTGTAACGTTATCTTAAATAGAATACAAGTGGCTGGGCTTGGTAGCTCACGCCTGTAATCCTAGCACTCAGAGAGGCCGAGGTGGGAGGACTCCTTAAGGTCAAGAGTTCGCGACCAGCCTCAGCAATAGCAAGACCCCCATCTCTACTAAAAATAAAAAGAAATTAGCCGGGCCAACTAAAACAGAAAAATTTAGCCAGCCATGGTGGTACGCCCCTATAGTCCCAGCTACTTGTGAGGCTGAGGCAGGAGGATCACTTGAGCTGAAGAGTTTGAGGTTGCTGTGAGCTAGGCTGACACCATGGCACTCTAGCCCCAGTAATAGAGCAAGACTCTGTCTTAAAAAAAAACAAAAAAACAAGTCAGAAACCTAAATGTCCAAGAATACAGAAATGTTTAAATTACAGTTCATCAATGATACAATATGATGTAACTATTAAAATGTATGAGAAGACTAACAGGAAAATTAAATGAGAACTCATAATGCAAAATCCCATGTGTTCCATGATTACAAATTATCTATACAAACAGAAAAGACTAGAAGGAAATAGTAGCAAAGATGACACAAATACCTGAATGATTCAGGCTCACTATGTGCCAGACATTGGCCATACATATAGATAAAATTGTAGCTTTCAACTCAGCATTCTCACTGATATTAATTTGCTGGTAGATACATAGCCTTTGGCACTAGGTAGGAATTCTTTGAAGAAAAGCTTGCAGTCATTGTTTAAGTCACCTTTGTGACTTAAATTATGGAATATTCCAAGTCCAGACTTTCTCTAAGGCTTTCAATTATTATAAACATAGATTGTTTTTTCAGTCTTTGAAATGGAAGAGCAAATAAAATTTGTTTTGGCTTTATAATATCTCATTTCAATTTAAGATGAATGATAAAGTCAGCCTTGTTTCCATATAACTGTTAACTGACCTGTGTTAAAAACCAAAGTGGAGGCCAGGTGCTGTGGCTCATGCCTATAATCCTAGCACTCTGGGAAGCTGAGGTAGGATTGCTTGAGCTCAGGAGTTCGAGACCAGCCTGAGAAAGACTGAGACCCCCCCCCCCATCTCTAAAAAAAACAAAAACCAAAGTGGAAAAATAAAATTAAATAAAATAAAATTGCCTAGAACACACGTGGTCAAACTGTCCCATATCAGAAGAACTATATGAATAGGCCAGTTCTAATATTAACCTTTCAATAGGGCAATGTAAAGTTCATTTATGAATGTAAAAGGGGTGCCTGCCTTGAAGCACCCACTGCCATATGGAAAAATGGTAAGAGCACTTCATAACTCAGAAGTGTAAATTGCTTATTCTCTCACACTTGAGACCTCTTAGAATATCTTGGTAGCAGCAGTTCTTAAAGTATGAGCTCCAAAACAATTTCACTGGAACCACCTGGGAAGTTGTTACAAAGGCAAATACTGAGACAGCTCCAGATTTATGGGACTGGAAACTCTGGAGGTGTGGCCTAACAATGTATTTATCAAGCCAAGTAATTTTGATCTGCACTAAAGATGGAAAACTACGTCCCTAAAGGAAAGCATCCCAGGATGTCATATTTTTTTCCCTAATAAAACTGCAACAATCTTTTCTCCTAAGGGGAAAACCAGAATTTTTATTTATAATTGCTGCTTCCATTTGCCTTTCATTTTAGATAAACCTTAGTCACTGGTGTGTTTTTTAATATATCCATTTTAAGTGAACATACTAATATATACAAATTGATAGAAATCTTTTAGAAAGGCCAAGATAGTTTGGATAAGGTAGATTCATTTTAAACTTAATCATAAAAATTAATTCATTTTAAACTTTATCATAAAAAATTAGTACTTTTAAAAAAATAGTGCTTCTTATGAGCAAATGTAGTTAAAATATTCCATGTCAACAATAAGTTGCTAAAGCTCGGTTACTTAATGAACTTTATTTAATTCAGAAAAAATTTTTTTTATTTTTAAAACAGCCTGGAAGAGTTGTGACTCTTGTTGAAGATCCTGGGGTATGGTATAATTATACTTTTTTGTATAATTTTGAATCATATAAATGTTGAGATGTTTCTCAGTTTTAATAATCAATGACATTTTGTTAACTGTCATCACAGACAATTTGACCTATACTAGGTCTAGAATTCTTCTCTGTATTTGTGTTTTTTCCATGTTTCTCTGTTTATAATGAGGCCAGTGGGAAAAGCTGGAATGGAAAATGCAAGGTAGAAAACAAAATACAACTAAATGGCATGTGGTTTTATTTTTGTGAGGTTTCTTAACAACTTTGTTGACTAAGAATTTTGTGGTTCCCTGTGACATGAATGGAAATAGCCTCCAGAAAGCCAGACTATCACTAAGAATCAAATGGAACTCTTAATATTTGCTAAGAGTCTAATATTTTCTGCAGAAATATAAATCAGGAATTCTCACTTTCTTTATTGCCTAATTTTATCAATAGAACCTGTGTTTTTTTTAAATAGGTTTGGAGCACCAGAAAACTTTTATAACTTTTATTTCAGTAACTGTCCTCAGTTTCTTAAATATTTTCAATGATTTTATCAGGATACAGATTCAAAATTTTATATTGTGAAATTAAGAATTTAACTTTGGAAAGGACTTTGATATATAGAAATCAAGCAGCTCGTAGTAAACAATGGTATAGATTAAGAAATGCTTTCATAATTTACACTATGAAAAGCATCTATAAAAAGAGCTTCAACTGGTAACTATAACTCCTAATTAAACAGTTAATAAACAAATGACACTTTATGTATGTAGAACTTTTTAATGACCAAATGAAAACCTGATATTTTTCATTTCAGTCCCATTAGTTAAAAAAATGACATAACTTTTTTAAAGATAAATATTGTGCTGTTTATGATACAAAGAAATTATTTAGAATGGCAATTTCAAAATACTAATTTCCTTTATTGTTTAGTATGTTCCTCTTCTGTGCACTTTAAGTGAAGCAAAACTGCATTGACTTCTAAGAATATATGAGATATTTTCTTATATTACCACATATATTCACCTATTTTAATTAACTTTCTAAATATTAAACAGTGTATTCTTTTCATTTTCAACAGGGTTGTGTATGGGGTGTAGCTTACAGATTGCCAGTAGGAAAGGAAGAAGAAGTAAAAGCATTCCTTGACTTCAGAGAGAAAGGAGGCTACAGGACCACAACGGTCATTTTTTATCCGAAAGATCCCACGACAAAACCATTCAGTGTGTTGCTATATATTGGAACATGTGATAATCCTAATTATCTTGGTCCTGCACCTCTGGAAGACATTGCTGAACAAATTTTTAATGCAGCTGGTCCAAGTGGAAAAAATACAGAATATCTTTTTGAACTTGCAAATTCTGTTAGGAACCTTGTGCCAGAAGATGCAGATGAGCATCTTTTCTGTTTGGAAAAATTAGTAAAGGAACGTTTAGAAGGAAAATAAAACCTCAATTGCATATAAAGACCTACTTATTGACTTTTCCAAACAGAGTTTTTAGTCTTCAGAGAATTAATTTCAATGCACAATGGCAATATGGTTTGGAAATGTGTTTACTTAAAAGATGTTACTTATTTTTAATGTAGTCATGATATTATCTAAATTTATAGTTTAATTTCAAGTGTACTGAAACACATATAATCAAAAGACTGAGATACAGTAAGAGAAAAATTCAAGTTTTAATAACATAATTTCCTAACTATGAAATTGAACACTTGTTCATTGGAAGTGAGTTCTTTAGAAAAATACAGTGAAGTACTTAATTCAGTTCTTGTTTTTATCAGAGTAAAAAAAATAGTATTGTTTCATATGACAATACTATTTTGAAATTATAGAGAATTAAACCAAAAGTCCAATAAATTTAAGGATATGCCTTCAATATATTCCTTTACAATTCTGTAAATGTAACTATGGTTTAAAATATGCACGTTTAAAATTATGTGTGTTTAGAAACATGGTAATATAGACAAGATTTCAGCCTTGATATTGTATATTTCCTTGTTGTTCACGTATTAAATGAGACCCTTTCAAATTTGAGCCAAAAATTGGCATTTTTTTCTTTTCCAGTTTTCTTACCCTTCACAGAAATTTTTTTAACTACACAGTGTTCCACTTCCTTAATTCATTTTAATGTCTCTCTAATCCAACTTTACTCTGCCGTACTCTACCCAATCATTGTAGTCTCAAGTCTCCAATGACCTGTTCGTGATTCAACCAAAAGATTTCAGATTCCACCCTACTCTGATGCATCAGATACTAGTGATCAAGCAGCCCATGTCACTAAGGTCGAAAAAGCTGAACGTTTCATCGTATTTCCATTTACAGGTCTTAAGACTATTCGTTATCAGATACACAAACTCATCAAATCCTAGGCTTCAATTAACTATTTTTACTTGGATAGCTTCCAATACCTAGCCTACTTTCTCAACCTCTTGACAATTATATATGCCTATTACATGATGGCATTTCATTGAGCTACACAAGCATGAAAACTTAGTATACTAAAAACAGAATTCATCTCCCTTCCGAACCAAAAATAGTTTTCCCACATCACCTCCCTGCACATGATACACCTTAAATTCTGAACAATAGTTAGACCAGGAAAAAAAATAAACAGGTTTTTAAAAGATACTTATATAAATTTATAAGCCTTTAAAGAAAATGGGTATTTTCATCATATACACAAAATGTAGTTGCACATTCTTATATTAAATTTTAAAGTTTATTTTACAAAACTCTATATAACATTTCTTTAAAAGAGTTGGAAAAAAATTTAATTGGAAGGCCATTAGGCTGAGATGGCTCCAGCACCTGGAGTTCCTATGTAAGCAAACTGAAGCCCAATATAAACAGTAAGACAAAACTTAATCTTTGTTTTTTATTTCTATTTGTTTAATTATAAGTTGGAAAATTTTATTGTATATACTTCTGGGGTACAAAGTGATGTTATTATGTGTTAATACAATGTGGAATTAAATCAAGTTAATATACCTATCACCTCAAATACTTATCTTTTTTGATTTAGCAAATTTTTTGTTTCTTTTCTTTTTTTTTTTTAAATGGAGTCCACTCTGTTACCTGGGGTAGAGTGCCCTGGAGTCAGCCTAGCTCACAGCAACCTCAAACTCCTGGGCTCAAGTGATCCTCCTGCCTAAGCCTCCTAAATAACTGAGACTACTGGCGCATGCCACTACACCAGGCTAATTTTCTACTTTTAGTAGAGGTGGGAGTCTCACTCTTGCACCCCTTATTCCCAGAAGTCTACTCTGACCACCTATCAAAGCAACACATCTCACAGATGTTCTTTTTCACATAACCCTAGTTTCTCTACAGCATTTACCAGTACCAGAAATTATTTTATTTATTTGGTATTTATACATTAAGTCTCCTCCTAGCTTGAACTTAAGCTCCATTGAGAACAGATTCAATCACTATTGCCCCAGAGGCTAAAAGAGGACAGCACAAAAATTTTTCATTTTTAGTCAAACACATCTCTTTTCCTTCATGACTTCAGGAATTCCTATCTTAAACACCAAGATCATTCAATTACTCCCCTAAATTTTCTTCTTTTTTTTTTATGTTTTGTTCATTTAGAATTTAATCCATTTGGAATTAATCTTTGCATACTTGCAGGTAATTCCAGGTAAATCCTCAGGTAATTCCAATGCAAAAAGTCTACCACCTCAAGAATTCTGACCTACTAGATAAAGGCCAAACACTTCCGCAAGGCATAGGTAACCTTACCTGAACTGACCACCTCTTCCTCTACAACACCAATCCTATGCTGATGATTCCATCCCACCTTATCATCTGACCACACCAAAAAGCCCTAATGGACTATCTAGGAGGATTATGCTTGAAAAGAATTTCCCCATCCGCCTAATGAACACCTACAAATCCTTAAAATCCTAGTTCTAGTGTCATCTCTCCTGGGAAGTCTTTTCTGACCAACCCCAGAGTTCCTAGGGTTACTTTCTTCTTTATATCTCCATACCAACATCCCTCTACTGTATAATCTATAGCTGTGGACCCCCAAGTACGGGTCCGTAGCCTGTTAGGGACTGGACGCAGAGCTCCGCAGTCCCTGCCACTCCCCGACCGGAAAAATTGTCTTCCATGAAACAGGTCCCTGGTGCCAAAAAGGCTGGGGACCGGTCATCTATAGTATCTGTCTCATAAGGGTTATGACACAATACATAGGAAAGAATTAACTAGTGTTTAGCACAGAGTAAATGCTAGACGTTAACTACTGTTACTATTACAATAGTTTGCAAACATTTGTTTGTAATAATCTCCCTTGCTAGACTATGACAGAGGACAGAAACTTGATTATTTGAATTGTCGATCTCAGTGGCCTGGCACACATTAAGCATTAATAAAAAGTGCTAAATAAATTAATATACGACACCTCACTTCTGGAACGAAGTGATTTTCTTTGACACTGAGGAGTCTTTGTGGTAAAAGAAAAATTTTAGAGATGAAAAATGGACTGCTCTTCCTGCATTTTGATTTGGTTCAAATTTGCAGAGGGAGGGCAAGCAGTCTTTAACAGATGGAACAAGACAATCTAGCTCTTCCCATCTCCCAGAAAGAGAATGATAAATGCTCTATTACTAACACTTTATAACTCATTATTTTATTATTTAAAACAGATATGACATTTTTAAAAGGAGGGGAAAGGGAAAGCAAAACTTTTTGTCTAATTTTGGAATGCAGTCGGACGTGATTTATGAACAACCTCACATAAAGAAACTTATCAGCTTCCTTGATAAAACCACAGCTCAACACTTCAATCCAAGGATGGAGGAGCCCGTGGGGGAAATTTGTAGGGGCTGTGATGTGAGCGCCCCTCCCCATGAGACTTTCCGTCCATGCCAACCTCGGATGATCACGGTATTCTCATATTGGGGGGATGGCGGATCTTCTCACTTCCAAGTTCCCTTAACACAAGGTTGAGC
The DNA here is from genome assembly GCA_008750895.1 of Mirza zaza. Lineage (NCBI taxonomy): Eukaryota > Metazoa > Chordata > Mammalia > Primates > Cheirogaleidae > Mirza > Mirza zaza. The sequence continues at coordinate 59,485 of VSMD01133370.1, forward strand.
GACTAAACAAACTGCACGGCATATAGTCAGAAGCTGCTAAGTACCAAGATGACCACAGCCCACAACAGAGGAGGTGGAGAGAAGCTTCAAGGCGGGAAAGATGAAGTGTACAAAAGCCGGATGCGGAGAAATGGAAAAAGCAAAGCTGCGAGAGGATAAGTCAAAAACACCTCCACTTCTCACTTCTCATCGCTACCTCGAATTTTCTCATTTAAGGTCTCGCATCCCCATGGGCTCACCTTTCTTCCCCATGGGCTCACCTTTCTTCCTCCCGGTCTCACAGCAGAACGGGCAAAGCCGCCACCCTCCCATTGGAGAGCCACGCAGGTGGCTGGAGGGAGCGACCGCCGCAGCCGGCACTCACCGGCTCGTCGTGCCGCCACTCATCCGCCGAACTGGCTCGTTTGAGACCAGGTCTCCAGGAGCCCTGTCCCGGAAGGCCGCAGCATTCGCTCTCCACCACGATGCTGCGGTGGTCGAAAACAAGAGTAGTACGACCAGTGTCCCGGCTTCCGTAGGCGGACGGCTCTGCGGCCCCGGATGTTGATATGTGCCATGCCCCGGAAACGGTGGCGGGAGGCCCAAGGGGGCGGAGGCGGCGTTGCCGGGCTCTCCGGAAGGAGACGTGGCGGCGGTTGGGACCCCGGCTGCCTGGGAGCGTTATAGTCCCGCCGCCTCCTTCTCCTCCTACTCCTCCTACAGCTCCTCTCCTCTTTGGGCAGAGGAGGTTGTGGTGGCGGCTGGAGAAAGCGGCAGCGGAGGATGGAGGAAGGAGGCGGCGGCGTGCGAAATCTAGTCCCCGGTGGGCCGGTGTTACTGGTCCTTTGCGGCCTCCTGGAGGCGTCCGGCGGCGGCCGAGCACTCCCTCCACTCAGCGATGACATCCCTTTCCGAGTCAACTGGCCCGGCACCGAGTTCTCTCTGGTCAGTGCCCTCACAAAACCCGCAGCCATCTCCCCTTCTCCTGGCACTAAGGGTTTGGCCTTATCCCTCGGTTTTCTTTGCTTCCCCTGCACCCCCGAACCTCCTCTGCAGGCGCTTGCCTTCCCCAAGCCAAAGCTCCTTTTACTCTGTGTTCTTTCATTCATTCATTCACGCATTATGTGGATGTGCCCCTCATGCTAAGCATTAGGATTCCAGCGATCACAGTAGAACTTACTTCCCAACACACTCACATTCTTTGGAAACAGTTTTCTTATAATCATATCAGGTGCATCTATTCATCTTCCTTTTGGAGAATCAACTGCAGCTCTTCCTCTACCAGCAGCCTTTTTCCTTCAGTATTACACACCACCCTGCCCACACAACCGTACTGCAAACGTGAGTTCCCTCTCTCATATTTGTTCTTCCTCTCTTGTATATACATAGACATACACAAACCAGGGGGTCCTTTTTCCTCCAAAGTCGTTTCCGAGAGGGATATTTGGCCTGTAAGATATTAAGGACTCTTTATGGAGAATATCCTTTACAGTTTTAATGTATTACGACTATTTAAGACCCCAGGACGTAAGATTTTTATGCTGAGTTTTCCTAAAGAACATATTTATAAACTCACGGGAATGAAAGTTCAGTTTTAGGGGAGTGGACTGCTGAAAAGTCTTCCTCTCCACGTGTAGCTACTTCAGGCCAAAAAAAATCGTGTTCTTATGAGTCCATATATTAATTCATTTATTTCAAAGTGAAGTCCTAGAAAAAGCAAAAGTTAAAAGAAATTCTTGTTCCAATTACCTGCATTCATTCAACAGGGGATACTATGTTATCGTATTGTTCTAATTACTATTTCATTGAGACATTAAGTGATACCATAATGTCAAAACAAGATTAATTAAGTTAACAGATGTTATCATTACCTTGCAACTTTCTGTTTGCAAATATTAGTTTTTGCTTATATCTCACACCTGGTCTTTTTCTTCACCCCTTTGTTCTCCCATTGTGATTATTCAATGGTTTCTGAATTTATCTAGGTAAATATTTCTCTGAGAAGTCAGGTTTATTTTTGTATTAATACTATGAAATATTCGTATATTAAAATGCCTATATAAAATTTTGGCACAAATCAGTTATAACTTTAGCAGGCTTGGGTGAGAATACTTTAATCTGACTTTCGTTGTATCCATAGAATGCACTTGGAATGAACATGGCAAATGTTTAAAGAATGTGGTCATTAAAATGGTTTACTTTTTTGCACCTGTGGTTTTTTTAATTGAAAAAAGCACACTGACATGTGGCCCTGAGAAATTACAAACCTATGAGTAGATAACTAAAACTAGCTGTTTAAAGGTTACTATGAAACTCTTACTCAGTTTTCTTTGTGTGCACTGGTTTGCTGGCTAAGATTATGGGAAAAGATCCCAGACTTAGTGTTTGCTACACCAAGCTTTCACATCACTATCAATTTTATTTTGAAATTTTGTTTTTAATTTTATTTGGCAATGCAGTATAAGCTAAGATGGACACATTTGAAGATTTAGGGAGAAAATTTTTTTCTTTTTTTTTTTTAGAGATGGGGTCTCACTATATTGCTGAGGCTGGAGTGCAGTGGCTGTTGACAGGTATGAAGATAGTTAGTGTAATATAACTTCAAACTCTTGGGCTCAAGCAGTGCTCCTGTCTCAGCTCCTGAGTAGCTGGGACTACAGGTTTTTTTCTCTTTTTTTAAGTTTGAGTTATTTTGAGAAAAATCTAGAGCCATTTTTCTATGAATTGACAAAAGGTCTATGGCCCCCATGCAAAAATAAGGCACAATAGTCACTGCCATTGGTCTTTTGATTTTTTTTTTATTACCTCTATAATCTTAATACTTCCCTTCTCTGCTTTAATTGAAACTACTTCCCTCCTCACCTGGCACTGCCATTTTTTTTTAATGAGCCAGTTGGTTGGACATTTGTATCTAAGCAGCCGTGTTACGTAGGATAAGGTTTTTTTGTCTGTCTACCATTGGAAACTAGATTAGAAGATCTGAATCTTTCTAAGCTTTAGAATTCTCTGCTTTAAATCATCTTCCCATTCAGATATATGAAGACAATATGTAATCTTTTACAATCCTGCTTTCAGATTTACTTAGAGAAAGTATTAAGCACCAAAATGTAAATGTTTTCATGTTTACATTAACCAGTTAATGCTTATAATATTCTTTGTTTGCTAGTTTTTACCATTCAGTTTTTTTGTTTATATATTTTCCTTCCAAAGTATCATCTGTCATTATGTTTAATTATTCATTACTTCACATAGTTCATGGATTTCACCATATTGAACCACAAAATAAATCTAATTTCCTATCTACTTCTATTATTAATATACTTTATGCCTACTCAAAAACTTTCCCCAAGCACTGCCCTTGGAAAGAATGTTGATCCAACTCCATGATTTACATGTCATATATATTGACAGATTGTATTGCTGAGTGTATTTTACAGCCTCTCCCAGGATAGAAGTTTTATCTCTCATCCTCTAACAGTCTTAATTCCCCCAGACCCATCTCAAACATTAGGGATTTCTCCCATGCCAAGATAGTTTTAAATTCCTTAATATTAAAGTATCCCAATCCCTTTGATTAGTTTAATTATATTCAAATTTGACATTATATGAAATCACTAATAGATATTATCTCTTATGCTGAAAATACTTTGTTATATGAAGTTTTTTATATTCTCTGAAATTCTGTATATTCAAAATTTATTTTTGTTTACTTAAATGACCTGTTTTACAAAATCAGAAGCATTTTAGTAGCAGATCAAAATTTTTAACTTAGAAAATCACAAAAGGAGGCCGGGCACGGTGGCTCAAGCCTGTAATCCTAGCTCTCTGGGAGGCCGAGGTGGGTGGATCGTTTGAGCTCAGGAGTTCGAGACCAGCCTGAGCAAGAACGAGACCCCATCTCTACTATAAATAGAAAGAAATTAATTGGCCAACTAATATATATAGAAAAAATTAGCCGGGCATGGTGGCACATGCCTGTAGTCCCAGCTACTTGGGAGGCTGAGGCAGTAGGATTGCTTGAGCCCAGGAGTTTGAGGTTGCTGTGAGCTAGGCTGACGCCACGGCACTCACTCTAGCCTCGGCAATAAAGTGAGACTCTGTCTCAAAAAAAAAAAAAAAGAAAAGAAAATCACAAAAGGTTAACTTTTTCCCAGTAATTTCTATTACCAAAAAGTAGGGTAAAATTTGTTAACATTATATCTTGTGATCGCAATAAGTGACTCACTATTTCAGTAAAGAATTTTCAGATAGAATTGCTATTTGATCTGTTTTATTGATGAGGAAAGCAGCCCTTCCTAAACTAATGAAAGACAAATCTTTGCACCAAGAATTGTCTTCTTTCTTTGCTGTGGTTTTAAACAAGCAGTTCCTTTTTTCATCATTAGCATTTTAGTGAACATTTTAGTAAATAAGTCAATATTGCTGTAAGATTAAACTCTGAATATCAGAGTTGCAGGTACTTCACAATAGACATGAATAGGCTGGACACGGTGGCTCACACCTGTAATCCTATCACTTTGGGAGGCCAAGGCAGGTGGATCTCTAAAGGTCAGGAGTTCGAAACCAGCCTGAGCAAGAGCAAGACCCCTTCTCTACTAAAAATAGAAAGAAATTAATTGGGCAGCTCAAAATATATAGAAAAAATTAGCTGGGTATGGTGGCGCATGCCTTAGTCCCAGCTACTCGGGAGGCTGAGGCAGGAGGATCACTTGAGCCCAGGAGTTTGAGGTTGCTGTGAGCTAGGCTGATGCCATGGCACTCTAGCCCGGGCAACAGAGTGAAACTCTGTCTCAAAAAAAAAGAAATAGACATGAATACATTTAAGTTATTTGCTATAGTCTGCCTTCATTACAGTACATGAATGATTTGACAAGACTTCAGGCCATTCAATGCTAAGTGAATGTGAATCATGCTTTGCATAACTCACTGTCATATATTCTGTTATATGAGGTAACATAGCTAGATAGTGGTATAATATCTGACTTATCACTATGGGATATATATCTGAAAAAAATTGAAAAGCATTACTAACATTATGTCTTGTAACAATGTTGGTACAACTGAATAAATGTTTCTGTGCATCCCTTTATCATAAATTTGGCTTTGCAACTGTTATTTCAAATCTCTTTGATTTTCTCATCACTTATAATGGCCTTTTAAACAAGACTCCCAGGCCATAATCCAGAAGTCTACATAGTAATATTTAAAAAGTTGATAAAAGCTGATTCAAATATATTATATTAAGACAGTTAAGAGCACACAGAATATGAAACCAGTCTGCTGCCTCTAGTAGTTATATTACCTTGGACAAATTATTTAAGCTCTGGGCCTCAGTGTTCTTTTCTGTAAAAATGAGTATAATGCTTATTTTGAGGATTAATGAGTTAATAAATGTAAAGCACTTAAAACAGTACTATCATAGAGCTAATGCAGCTAGTACTTATTGCTTTATTTTATTGTCTTGTAAAAACATTGCTTTAATTTGCATGTGGGTTTAAGATAACATTGGTGACTAGTAGTACTGGTTTTATTATAGTTAAGAGTCATTATTGTTAAATCGAGAAAAGAACAGAGGTACTTAATAAGAAGTGGTTCTTTCCTTGCCAGGAGTAGCCAAATAGTACATTAATTTCATGGTACTATAAGAAGAGAAAAATAGAGAATTGAATTATTGTAGAACATATATCATAAAACCTGAAAATCTCTGCCTTAGTAGTTAATATCACATTTGCTATCAGAAAGCAGAGATTTCTTTTTACTAAAATAATATCAGTTATATCAAGTGTTCATTTGAATCATATCAGATCATATGAACCAGTAGGAATTTATTTGGTTTTAAAGTGTAAAAAGCTTTAAGGATAGTTTCCTTGATATATTCCAGAAGTCAGCAAACCACAGCTACTGTGCTGGCCAACTACCTACTTTTAAATAAAGTTTTATTAGGACGTAGCCACGTCTGTTTGTTTACATATTGTCCCTACACTTTGTTGCTAGAGTGACAAAGTTGCAATAGAGACCTTTTGGCCCACAAAGCCTAAAGTATTTACTCTCTGGCCCTTTACAGAAAAAGTTTGCTGACCCCTGATATATACTTTAAAAAGTTAAGTCAGCACAAATGAACCATAGTAATTTTGCTTTTAAAAATGAATCTGTTTAGGGGCCAGTAGCTCACGCCTGTAATCCTAGCACTCTGGGAGGTCAAGGTGGGCAGATCATTTGGTATCAGGAGTTCGAGACCACCCTGAGCAAGAGCGAGACCCTGTCTCTACTAAAAATAGAAAGAAATTAGCTGGACAACTAAAAATATACAGAAAAAATTAGTCGGGGATGGTGGCGCATGCCTATATTCCCAGCTACTTGGGAGACTAAAGCAGGAGAATCGCTTGAGCCCAGGAGTTTGAGGTTGCTGTGAGCTAGACTGACACCATGGCACTCTAGCCTGGGCAACAGAGTGAGACTCTGTCTCAAAAAAAAAAAAAGAAGAATCTGTTTATAGATAAATTCATACATTGTCCAAATATGAAAAATACTGCATTGCATTATGTTCTAGCGTCCCATCCAGCAAAATTGACAGTACTGCAAGGTGCTGCAAATTGTTACATATAGATGGTAATTGCTAATCGCATTAATAAGTATTCAATGATGGTGTATCTATGAACATTCATTGCCTCTTAATGCTTTTTAATCAGCATTTTAATGTCAACCTATTGCATTACTACTTTTTCCTTTGTACTCCAAACTTTATTTTGTTCATTTTTTTCCTATTATTTTGTAATACCAGGACAAAGTCTGTTGTATTCCTTTTGTCCTTCAAAAATATGTAGAATATTTTCCCTCCATTTGAAAATGTGTTCTAAAAATCTTCTGTTGAACTGTTAAATTAGTTTGAGGAAGCTTTGTTCTACCTAGAACTAAAGTTATTCAGTGTGATACAGTTTAACCAGAGAAAGTAATGTATATCTTTTGTTCCATTTCTAGCCCACAACTGGAGTTTTGTATAAAGAAGATAATTACGTCATCATGACAACTGCACATAAAGAAAAATATAAATGCATACTTCCCCTGGTGACAAGTGGGGATGAGGTAAGTTTTTATACATATATCGATAGTCCCTATTGCCAAAGATCCTTATCTAAAATATTGCCACCACATACTTCGAAATAAAGTATTCCTAATAACAGGTTTGTCAATAACCCTGTTTTAGCATAAAAATATTAATTATTTTTATATTCCTGAATTCTTTGCTTTTGCAGTTAATCTTAGAAAAATTAGCAACTAATTATTAATATTTTTTAAAAAATCGAACTCTGCACTTAACAAAGAATTTTTTATAAATAAATCTATAGGGACCTTAAGCTTTCTCACTACCTTAGCTCATGTCCTTTTCTTCCTCCAAAAGTGCCCAAACTGCCTCTTATCCATCCTTCAAGGCAATAACTTCTTTCAAGATGAAACGAGAGGGGCAGAATGGTAAAATGGCAAGGACACCAGCCTAGGAGCCAAGAGGCTATTATTGGACTTTAAACAAATTTGAGACTCATTTCCTCCACTCAATAAATTTGTTAAGCCAATTACATAATATTTTCATGACTTGTAAAATAGAAATATTAAACTCAATGCTTTCTTAGGTTTTGTTCAGATTTGAAATCTGTCTAAAGATAGCTGTTTTAAATCTCTTTAAGATGCAAATGCATACAAACACAAAACTGCACATACATATGGCATTCAAGTCTGAAACATAAAAATATACAGAAAACTGAAAAGTACCTTAAAACTTTCCAATATATCCTATAATATTCAACTGTTTCTAAGGCTTTTATAGCCAGAATTTGTTGGGCTCAAGCTTTTAAAAATTCTGAAATAGGTTTATCAGAATTATTCAGGAAACTGATACTTAAAAACCTTTTTTTAAGAGAAGAAAGAATGACTACTATGGAAGATTATTCTCTGGCTCCATATTTTCTACTTGAATTCATTTGAAAGAAGTGGCCTACCATAGGATCTTGTTAAAGGCTCTGAATTTTTTCCTCTTTTATTTCCAAAGCATTTATGATTTGACTCAGCAGAACTGGGTAAAGTTCTAGAAAAATCATCATAAGTATTAAACTCCAATTTTTTTGTAGGAAGAAGAAAAGGATTATAAAGGCCCTAATCCAAGAGAACTTTTGGAACCGTTATTTAAACAAAGCAGTTGTTCCTACAGAGTATGTATTTTATGTTCACTTGATAACTGGAAAATAAATTTCCAACAGCCAATACACACTTGAAAATACTTCTGTATTTCTTCTTACTTTATTATGTTGTATCAGATTTTAAGTTAAGTGTAAATCTAAGTTATTTCTTAATGGTATTTTGTTCATTTAAATTTTTGTGCACTATATGCAGCAGACACCCAGTTATACCAGTATCAAATCATATCACAAAATTATTTTAAATGTTTTTCAGTTCAAAGGAAAATCTAATTAATAATAGAATTTTTATTTAAAATGCTAATTATTTTTTAAGATATGTAGAAAATTATTCCTAACCTAGTAGTTATTACAGACTCCAGTTATATTCCAGACCTATTTCCTTCACAGAATTCTCACATATAGCTAATTAGTGGAAATAATGACTAGGCTTCAGAAATTTCACATTTTTCTGAGGCATAATTATAAGTGTCATTTAATGAAAGCTTATTGTAAATCCTAGGGGAAATCTGCTCAGCTACTTCAGATATCAAAAAGTACTTCAGGGATGGGCACAGTGGCGCATGCCTGTAATATTAGCACTTCAGGAAGTCAAGGTGAGAAGATTGCCTGAGGCTAGTAGTTTCAGACCAGCCTGCAACATAGCAAGACCTCATCTGTTTAAAAAATTTAAAAATTTGCTGGGCATGGTGGTGTAGCACCTGTACTCCACCTATTCAGGAGGATGAGGCAGGAGGATAGCTGCTGAGTTGGAGGCTGCAGTGAGCTCTGATCACACCACTGAACTCCAGCCTGGGTGACAGAGCAAGACCCTGTCTCTTTAAAAAAAAAAAAAAAAAAAAAGGTAATTCAATTGAGTTATATAGCTTTTGTATATTTAAATATATCTATCTTTCTTAGATTGAGTCTTATTGGACTTATGAAGTATGTCATGGAAAACACATTCGGCAGTACCATGAAGAGAAAGAAACTGGTCAGGTGTGTTTTTTTCTTCAAAATACAAAGTGTAGAACATTATAAAATGAGAAATTTAATAATGAGACTGATAGTTTTAAAGTTATATCCTTTAAAATGTATTTGCAAAATACTTACTATATTTTTGTTTTATTTTTAAATATAGAAAATAAATATTCACGAGTACTACCTTGGGAATATATTGGCTAAGAACCTCCTATTTGAAAAAGGTTGGTCTCTACATAGTGATTTGATAGTAATGCTGGAATTTGGTTTAAAATATATGTTCAAATTGGAATTTAAGAAATGTTCTTGAAGATTTTATGAGTTTTAAAACACTGAAATAAGTTTCTGAACTATCTCTCAGAAAACCTTTTTGAAGAGGTCTTTGTTTTAATTATTTTCTGCTTTGATAAACATGCTTTTTTCCTACTTAATAAAGTTTTTAAAATCTGGCAAGATATACATGTTAGTGTTACATAGTGTCAGTCTATGCTTGGTTTAAGCAAAATTTTCATGTGTGGAAACAATTGAATCCCTGAAATTGTGAAATATTTGATTTATTTATATTATTCAAATTGGCCAACTATTTTGAGATTAAACTTCTCACTGAGATATAAATACTTCAAAAGAAAATTGTCCTGGTCCGTTTTCTGCCTGAAATAGAGTATTTCCTAGGTAAAGATATAGAGATTAATATGACTGTCCTTTTAGACAAAACCATTTCAAGGAAATTAGCTTTAAAGTAGTAAGATAAAAATCATGTCCAAGATCAAGGGGCCAGCAGAAAAAAAAAAAATCAAGTGTGTTTTTGATCTTCTTTCAAAAGAAGTTTAAGGTTACAAAGTTGGTTGAAAACTTAGTCATTTGTATCTTATTTGTGTCACTGCTCAATCTTTGCATTTACCTTATTCTTATATTATTCAACAGATCAAGAAGCAGAAGAAAAGGAAAAATCAAATGAGGCAAGTGACAAATGTTGATTTTTTTGTTGTTATTCTTCTCTTAACATGTATTGTTAGGCATGAATTTATACAACCTATGGACAGACTATAGCTATGTGTTCTTTATCAAATATCTCAAAGGATTGGGTCCAAAGAGCATTTACAATATATTTGGTCTTTCTGCGAAGGGTTACTCTATCATCCTTCTATTTACTTTTAAGATTATACAAAAATTGACCAGGCACAGTGGTCACACCTGTAATGCTAGCATTGTGGAAGGCCAAGGCAGAGGATTGCTTGAGCTCAGGAGTTCAAGACCATCCTGAGCAAGAGCAAGACCCCCATCTCTACTAAAAATAGAAAAATTAGCCGGGTGTCATGACGCAGGACTGTAGTCCCAGCTACTCGGGAGACTGAGGCAGGATGATTGCTTAAGCCCAGGAGTTTGAGGTTGCAGTGAGCTGTAACGATGCCACTGCACTCTGCCCAGGGCAACAATGCAAGATTGTCTCAAAAACAACAAAAAAAAGATCACACAAAAATAACAAATCTATCACTGATGTGTTTGAAAAAGATTCTATAATAGCATTATGTCACTTCTGTGCTTATCAGTGGTTCCCTCTGTTTAACATTGGAAACAATTATTATAAGAGCTTTTGCATTTTTTTCCTGTTGTTTGGCCCCATCTCCCATGGGCAAAACAGATAAACTATATATGTAAATAACAAGCTACCAGACTGCAAGCATCTTAAAAGCAGGGACTGTCTTTTATCTCTTTACCCCGCAGTGCAAAGCAGAGTGCCAGACATATTGTAGGTACTTCATAAATGTTTACTGAATGAATGGGTAAATGATGGCTAAAAGTAGGATTGTTTAAAAAGAATGATTCCTCAGGAAGCCTAATCATAATTTTTAAATACCCATGTAGTTCAAGAAGTGCTTTCTAAATCCTAAGAATTTTCATAAAGTTTAAATAACTTATTGATAGAGGGTATTTCTATAAATGGCTTAATATCATAATGATACTTTTATTAGAAGTAAAGTGAAATGACAAAGGCTGTGAGAATTACTTAAAAACGATGCCTGTAACTGAAAAGGGTGGCTTTGGGGGGAATTTATAAGCTAAGCATAGACACACATAGCATTGCTATTTTAAAAGATTTTAATTTTACAGACTACCTTTGAGATAAATTATTTATTTACTGTGACTCTGGAGGATAGCAAGATGGAATTCAAAGTGTGAAATGATAAAGGAAGAGGAATAAAAGGGTAAGGGAAGAAAACTAACATTTATTGAGCCTCAATTTATAAGCCAGACAGTGTCAGGCATGGGCATGTAACAAAAGCTAATGTTTAATTCTCGCAACAACTTTTGAGTATATAGTCATGTGTCACTTAACGACAGGGATGTGTTCTGAGAAATGTGTCTTTATGCAATTTCATGATTGTGTAAACATCACAAAGTATACTTATACAAACCTAGATGGCATATATATTTTTTTCCTATGGAAAACCAAAAGTCCCAGCACCATTACTGAATATCAGTCACTTCCTCTACTTTATCTGCAGTGGCAATAATAAGTGCCATATATCAGGTTTCTATATCTGCTCCATTATAATCTTACGGGACTACTGTTGTATATGTGGTCCATCATTGACCTAAATGTCATTATGCGGTGCATGACTGTATATTATTATCTACTTTTACAAATGGCAAAAATTGAAATTTGGTCAGAGTCATAGAAGCTAGTAAATTCAAAGCTTGGATTTGAATTCAGGATTTTCTAATTTGCATGAAAATAGCATGCAAAGAAATCTCAAAATATTTTTCCCTGGAAACATTTATTTATTACCTGTTTTGGACATGGTGCTGACAGGGTACCAAAGTGATACAAGATGAGATCCCTGCCTCCAAAGAGCTTGCTTGGAGATGCTATCTTTTTAAAGCCCTTACATTAGATTTTTATTATGTTTATATAGAGAAAAGTATGGGAGCTAACTTCTTCGTAATCTATTCTTCTTCAGCCCTTGAAAGTTTCTTAATTTGTCTTTTGCTGGCCTTGCATAGATTTATATAGGAATTTATGTGCTGAAAAGTATATGCTGTTAATAACAAGAAAGAAGAGTAAGCAGATTGATGAACCAGTACTACATTTATATTACTATTTTAGAAGATAGTGTTTTACTATATAGCCCTATTTTTTGGCAAATCAACCATCAGACCTGTAGAATCTAAACTCTAACATAGCCAGTCACTGAGAGTTTAGTGTAGAAAGCTCTGAGCAGCCCAATGTAATAAGTTCCTATATTTTATCTTAGTCTCTTTGTTTTAGAACTGTTGAAAATAATTCATATTAATCATGATCTTGTAGCCCTTTATATAAATTTACATTTACTTAACATTTTAATTTTAGCACCGAATAATAATCTTTTTTGCTGTATTAATCTAGCTCTGAAAACACATATTTGCTCAAATAAGAACTTACAAATCAAAACAATATTGGAGAACTTAAAATACAGAAATGTTACCTTTCAGTTTATAAATAAAATGTAGTTTTCTTCCTTTCAGAATAATACGTTCTTCTTCCATCCTCACCCCCACCTTCATTTCTAATAAAAAGTCTGTCTTATACTTTTTTTTTAAGATTCCCACTAAAAATATCGAAGGTCAGATGACACCATACTATCCTGTGGGAATGGGAAATGGTACACCTTGTAGTTTGAAACAGAACCGGCCCAGATCAAGTACTGTGATGTACATATGTCATCCTGAATCTAAGCATGAAATTCTTTCAGTAGCTGAAGTTACAACTTGTGAATATGAAGTTGTCATTTTGACACCACTGTTGTGCAATCACCCTAAATATAGGTAGGATGTGCATTTAATATTTTAAACATAAAATGCACACATGCCTTAAAGTGTTTTATGCTTAGCATTAATGCTTTGTTCTTACTGAATAGGTTCAGAGCATCTCCTGTGAATGACATATTTTGCCAATCACTGCCAGGATCACCATTTAAACCCCTCACCCTGAGGCAGTTGGAGCAGCAGGAAGAAATACTAAGGGTGCCTTTTAGGAGAAGTAAAGAGGTATGAGAATTATCTGATAATAGTGTCTCAGTGCTTCATTTTCTAAATTTCAGAGTACATATCAATATTTTAATGATTTTTTTTGGTATAGTAATAGTAATTTATTTTACGGACTTAAAATTTTAAATTTTGGCTCAAGCCTGTAATCCTAGCTCTCTGGGAGGCCGAGGTGGGCGGATCGTTTGAGCTCAGGAGTTCGAGACCAGCCTGAGCAAGAGCGAGACCCCATCTCTACTATAAATAGAAAGAAATTAATTGGCCAACTAATATATATAGAAAAAATTAGCCGGGCATGGTGGCACATGCCTGTAGTCCCAGCTACTTGGGAGGCTGAGGCAGCAGGATTGCTTGAGCCCAGGAGTTTGAGGTTGCTGTGAGCTAGGCTGACGCCACGGCACTCACTCTAGCCTGGGCAATAAAGTGAGACTCTGTCTCAAAAAAA
>VSMD01133372.1:0-19129 GCA_008750895.1 Mirza zaza
CTCCCCCCTGCCCAATACCCTATTACTGTAGTACCTATGTGTCCACTTAGGTGCTACTCAGTTAATACCAGTTTGCTGGTGAGTATATGTGGTGCTTGTTTTGCCATTCTTGGGATACTTCACTTAGTAGTATGGGTTCCAGCTCTAACCAGGAAAATATAAGATGTGCTATATCACTGTTGTTTCTTAGAGCTGAATAGTACTCCATGGTATACATATACCACATTTTATTAATCCATTCTTGGATTGATGGGCACTTGAGCTGTTTCCACAGCCTTTCAATTATGAATTGTGCTGCTATAAATATTCGAGTGCAGGTGTCTTTTTTGTAGAGTGTCATTGGATCTTTTGGTTTCCACACTCTTATTCTTTACTTTTCCTGAATTAAACTGCTTCATAATTCACTTTAGAAGATTTCTGGCTATACATTAGTAAAAAACTATCGATCTGAAGCTACATTTATGCCTTTCCTTAGTGCTCTCCTCCATTCATTTGTTTTGTCTGTTTCTTTTTCTTCCTCCTACTTTCATTCTTTTTCCCTTCTTCTCCCTTACACTATTTCTTGGTTTCTTCTAACTGTTGCTTCCCTTGATTGAGCATACCAATGTAGAATGACACAACTTCTCTGAGTTACAAAACTTACTAGTTATAGAAAATATCTAAAAGATCTCAGGACAGCAGTTCTGTCAGTGAAGGTGCAAACAGGTTCAACAAAATTTATTAAGGCATCTAGATGGTAGTTAGTTATTTGGATTTTGTATTTGAGAACTTGAATTATGTTTTATTCATTTTTTTTGTCCCCAATATATAGTATAGGGCCTGTTATATAATAATATTGTTGAATAAATGGAATAAGCCACATTAAACTGGGTTGTAATTTAGTTTGATTATTTCCTTCATGTATAAAGAGCCATAATTACAAAAATCCACTTATCCCTCAGGTTACACAAAAATTTTTAACTGATGCTTTCTTTAATTTTGTTTTTTGTTTACCTGGGGGGAAAACTCAAAAAACTAGAAAATATTTAAAATATCAAAGAACTTCCTAAAACCTAGGTACTAGGACTAAAGTTGATTTGATTAGTTTTGTGTCTGCCATTATTTGTTTCATAATCATTAATTAGACCTAAAATTTTACATATGTATTTTAGTATTTGTTAAGAGAAACTTGAGAATCTAAGATTTTCAGACATCAGAAAGATATCAGAAAAATATTTTCAGACATCATGTTTAACAATGCAACCTGAGCAGCAATAATACTTTGTGAGTTTGTTTACTTTTCCTGTGATTAATTCCTTGCTCAGGTTTTTGAAGGGATTTGAACATCTGTGATAAATTCATTTTAAGGATTTTAGTTTTTATATGTAAAATGCCAAGTGTGCCTGATAAATAATAGTTATTAATCAGTGAATAAGGACATAAAAATCAACATATCTTAGGGCTTTTTAAGCATAAATATTAGCAAAAAGAATCTACATTGTTCTCATTCAGGGGTTGGCAAATTAAGCTTTGCAAAGCAAACTGCTAAGATATACATTTTTAGATTTTTGGCTTTAGTGTTTCAGATAAATGATTTTTGTGGTTAAGCTTTGCTCCCAACATTTTGTTTTTAATATTTTGACTTATACTTACAGAAATTACTTATATTTCAGTCACATGTTCACCAAGAACCAAGTAAGAGAATTCCTTCTTGGAGTGGTCGTCCAATCTGGATGGAAAAGATGGTGATGTGCAGAGTAAAAGTTCCACACACATTTGCTGTTCACTCTTATACCCGTCCCACAATATGTCAGTACTGCAAGAGGTTACTAAAAGGCCTCTTTCGGCAAGGAATGCAGTGTAAAGGTAGGATTATATGTGTTCCTTAAGTAAAATTAATGTCTGTTTTGTTAGCAAATATAGGTTTAAAATGTTTGTATTTCAGCAGCATTAAGGAAATTGTTTTCATAGTTGTTAACTTAAAAAAGAAAGGAAAAAAATATATATATATAAATACAAATGCACGCATGCCAACAACTACTACTACTATCTTCAATGTGTGTATCATGTACCAGGCACTATGGTAAAAAAAAAAAAAAAACTTTACGTATTCAGTCTTCAAAGTAGGTATATGTGAAGTATGCTTTTGTTATTAGCAATAGGAATCATTTTCTATTTTGTAGGCAAGAGAGAATAAGTAACTTGCTTAAGATCGCATAGCTAATAAACAGAAAAATTAGAATTTATATCTATGAGGTTTGACTTCTTAACTTGCATGATACAGAACAGCTGGTAAGCAGCAAAGCTGATATTTGAGCTATGTCTTTGATTCCGTAGCCAGACACTACCCAAAATAGAAATAATGCTTTCCTTTTTTCATTAAATATTCATACACAAGATACACATTCATATGCATGTAAATATACTACAGGAGTTTGGGGTTTTTTTTGTTTTTGATGATGTAACTAGGGGAATTGTGCAAAAACTGTCATTCCAAAGAATAAACACACTGAAATAAATGGGATATAGTAGAAGCTAGTAAAATTATATAAGGGACCATCCTTATTTGGATACAAACCCAGAACATAGTCATAGTATTCCCAAAACATTCTTAATGAACCAGGTTTTTAATAGAATAATGGAATAATTTGTTGCTTATAGTTATATAATACTTTCATGCTGTTTTGTTTTGTTTTGTTTTGTTTTGTTTTGAGACAGAGTCTCACTTTATTGCCCAGGCTAGAGTGAGTGCCGTGGCGTCAGCCTAGCTCACAGCAACCTCAAACTCCTGGGCTCAAGCAATCTTGCTGCCTCAGCCTCCCAAGCAACTGGGACTACAGGCATGCGCCACCATGCCCGGCTAATTTTTTTCTATATATATTAGTTGGCCAATTAATTTCTTTCCGTTTATAGTAGAGATGGGGTCTCGCTCTTGATCAGGCTGGTCTCGAACTCCTGAGCTCAAATGATCCGCCCACCTCGGCCTCCCAGAGTACTTTTATGCTTTTAAGATGGTTTTTTTGTGTCATATCTTCTCATTAATGCTGTACAGTAGAGTGAAAACTATAGTTTAAATGTCTTAGATTATTAGTTATTGAGCCAGGATAGGGTATAAGTAGTCTAACTGTAATCTTGCGTACTTTTTTTCATGCGATTAATCTAGCACTTCTTAGTACCACACCTTTTTATATTAGTTGAATTATTTGTGGAGTTGAATTATCAAGTGAGCTAAATAAAATATTATGGTTGAGGTTTTTATAACAATAAATCCTTGCTTACAACACAAGTAAGATAATTGTATATATTTTTAACTTAAGTATATAAGAAAGCTTTTCTTGACAATATTTAATAGCATATGAGAACATTTGTTGTCAGATATTTAATAACTATTAGGCAGGCATATTTAAACGTTGAAATTTTATTTCAACAGCTTGCTTTGAATATGAATTAATACATAAATTAATACTTTAAAATATCAACACAAAAGTATATTGGAAAACAGCCACTCAGAAATGTTTTGGGAAAGAACATTAGTAGCAGACGTCCAAATTCTAGCCAACAGATAATCTGAGTTAAAGGTAGTTAATAGTGCCACACTGCTAAACAGAACAGAAACATTCTTAAACCATATGCAGAAAAGTACAATATTTTGTAGAGGAACTAAAATAAATATGTAGGTTAATGAATTTTTAAACAGAGCTTGTTAATTCTGCCACTGGGTAGTCGGACATGGTGGTGCATGCCTGTAGTCCCAGCTACTTGGGAGAATGAGGCACAAGGATTACTTGAGCCCAGGAGTTTGAGGTTGCTGTGAGCTAGGCTGACGCCACAGCACTCTAGCCCTGGCAACAAAGTGAGATTCTGTGTCAAAGAAAAAAAACAAAACATGGGTAAGAACATAGCGAAATTAAAATGCCTGCTGTTAGAACTTACACGCTTACTGCTGGGTGCTCCACAGATTTGGCTCTAAATGTTCAAAGGGAAAATGAAAACATTTTCACAATATTCAGAGTTCATGAGATAAGAAACAAATCTATTGTTTGTGAGATGTGCAAGATATTAATATCATATTAATTTTTCTTAGGGCCTTTCTTAAGGACAGTGTTATTATGTAATGTAAATTTTATCATCTATCAAGTTATTAATTTCATGGGGCTTTTTCTTATAATGACCTTCAACCAATGCTGTCAACATGATACCCAGGATTTCCTGACTCACAAGAGTTACAAAAGGGTCTTTCTAAGTCAGAACCCCAAAAATTATTTTTAGCCAGTTATTGCTGATAGATGTGTTTCAAAGGTGATGTTAGACATAGGTGTATCAATGGGTCTCAATCTTAGTGTCACTTAAAGAGCTCATTGAAACTCACATTTCTCAGCCCCACTCCCAGAGTTGCTGATATAATAGATCTGGCGTGGAACCCAAGAATTTGTATTTCTCACCAGTTGCCAAATGATGTTGATGTTGCTGGTGTGGGGACCACAGTTTGAGAACTACTGAGTTATACAGTATTGTTGAACAGATTGTACCTGACACTGATCTGCAGTGCCCTCAACTTGAGGTTTCTTGTAGGCTGAGGAGAGCTATTATGTAAAAACCTCATGCCTGAGTTCAGTCCTTCCAGGGTTATATGTGAAAGCCCTTATTCAATTCCTGATAAATATTTGTTGGATCTCAATCTTTTTTCTGCATAAGCATCTGGTCCTAATACTTAGGAATTGGAAATATGTATCTGACATACATTGGAGAGGAATTTAATCAGCTTAAGAAACTCAAGAGGGTGTGGAAAGATGAATGTGAGATAAGGAAACATGGAGCTGCCATCACATTTTGACAGGGCAATACAAATGGTATTAGCCTCATTATGCAGATGAAGAAACTGAGCTCATGGGTGGTTGGGAGTGGGTGTTAAGTGACTTGTAGAAGGTTATTATTTTAAATCATCATCATCACTAATACTAATAGTATTCCATCTGTGAGTGATTTAAAGAAAGTCTGACCATAACTGATATTGCCTGACTTTTTATGTAAATTAATAAACTGAATATTTTTATTTTAGATTGCAAATTCAATTGCCATAAACGGTGTGCATCAAAAGTACCAAGAGACTGCCTTGGGGAGGTTACTTTCAATGGAGGTAAAATTCTTTCTTAATTTCTATAAAAGATCAGGAAAAAGGTCACAATTCTTTCATGTATTATCTTTGCAAGAGGTTATATTTGTATCTACTTTTATTTTTAAATTTACTTTTTTTCTGATTTAATAATCAGGCAAAAGATAGAGATCAGTGACAGTACACATTTATTAGTAATGATGCCTTTCCATCGTTCCTCTAGCCACCTACCACTTTGTAGTCTAATATAGCCAGTAGTGTTACATATTCTCTTTTACCTTTAGACATAAAAGGACTTGTTTTAAAACCCTGCTGTTGTCCCTATTATTTCATAGTTCTAATGTTTATTGACTGCACTGTGCTAAACATTTAAGCATTAGGAGATGAGTAAACTGAGGCACAGAGATAACTAAATAAGTTGACCTAGAAATACAGCCAATAAATGGCAAAGCTGGAATGTGTGCCCATGTGATCTGGCTCCTTAGTCCACAATTACTAGAACACACAATACTGCCTCACTGTCTCTTTCTTTGTCAAATAATCGTTATGCAAACATTTTCCCTTTGGGACCATTTTTTTTTTTCTCTTTTCAAGATAATACTAAACAAGGCATTTACCTATTTTTTTGCAAATAGGAAGTAAGGACTCCAGCCTTTCAGTGTACTTTTCCTTTAACAAGGCTCGGTAGCTTACAAACAACAGAAATTTATTGCTTATAGTTCTGGAACCTGGGAAGTCCAAGGCCCAGGCAGATTCTATCTCTGGTGAGGGTCTGTTTTCTGGTTCATAGATGGCACTTTCTAGATGTATCCTTACATGGTAGAATGGGCAAAGGGGCTCCCTTGTGCCTATTTTATAAGAACACTAATGCCAATCATGAGGTCAGAGCCCTCATCATCTAATGGCCCCACCACCTGATACCATTACCTTGGGAGTTAGGATTTCAACATATGAATTTGGGGTCGGGACATGAACATTCAGACCACAGCACTGGTTAACACCACCAAGAGAGCATGATTGGTTTTCTCTTTCGATTAATCTAAATTAATATAGTTTTTCTATATGACTGAAGTCTATTCTAGATTTATAGTTCATTTATTTATATTTTTTACTTTCCTACCTTTTGACAAATAGATATGAAATACTATTTATATTTGTTTTAATATGCATTTGTCTGATTACTAGTGAGTTGGGGCATCTTTCAAATTTTTATTGGTTGACCGGCACGGTGGCTCATGCCTATAATCCTAGCATTCTAGGCCAAGGCGGGTGGATCGTTTGAGCTCAGGAGTTCGAGACCAGCCTGAGCAAGAGCAAGACCCCGTCTCTACTAAAAAATATATAGAAAGAAATTAGCTGGACAGCTATATAGAAAAAATTAGCCGGGCATGGTGGCACATGCCTGTATTCCCAGCTACTCAGGAGGCTGAGGCAGGAGGAGTGGAGCTAGAATTTGAGCTCATGCACTTAGCATAATGTTTTTAGGGTTCATCCATGTTGCAGCATATGTCAATATTCATTCTTGTTTATTGAGAAATATAATACTATTCCTCTGTAGGGATATACCTCATTTTATTTATCCATTCACCGGTTAGTGGACTCTTGAGATATATCCACTTTGGGGCTATTATGAATAATGCCACTCTGAACACTAGAGCATAGTTTTTCCATGGACTTGTATTTTCATTCACTTGGTTAGATACATAGTAGTAGAATTGGTAACATTGGAATAGTCATATGGTAGTTTTAACATTTTGAAGATCTACCAAATTGTTTTCGAAAGCAACTGCACCATTTTATATTCCCACCAGCAGTGTATGAGGATTCTGATTTCTCTGCATCCTCACTACCATTTGTTATCGTCTGGCTTTTTAATTACAGCTGTCCTAGCGAAAGTGAAGTGGTATCTCATTTGCCTTTCCCTGATGACTGATGTTGAGCATCTTTTCACATGCTTATTGGCCATTTTTGTATCTTCTTTGGAAAGATACCTATTCAGGTCCTTTGCCTGTTTAAGTTATTTATCTTTTTATTATTGAGTTGTAAGAGATTTTAAATATTCTGGCTACAAGTCCCTTATCTGATATATGACTTATAAATATTTTCTCCAATTCTGTGGGCTGTCTTTTCAGTTTGTTAAGGTATTGTTTGTAGCACAGAAGTGTTTGATGTCACTCAAGTCTGATATATTTTTTTCTTTTGTCACTTATGTTTTTGGTGTTGTATTTAAGAATGCCTTGGCTAACTCAAGTTTATAAAGATTTACTTTTACATTTTCTTCTACAAGTTTTATAGTTTTAGCTCTTACATTTTAGGTCTGTGATCTGCTTTGAGTTAATTTTTACATATGGTTTAAGGAAGGGGTCCAACTTCATTATTTTTCATGCAAATGTGAAGCTGTCCTAGCACCATTTATTAAAAAGGCTGTTTATTCTTTCCCCATTGAATTGTCTTGGCATGTCAGAAATCAGTTGACCATAATATAATAGTGGCAACTTATCTTTCACTTTGCTGTTTATAGTATCTTTGGTCATATAGAAATTTAAAGTTCTAATGTAATCATATTAATTAACCTTGTGCCTTATGATTTGTGTACTTTGTGTCTTCTTTAAGAAATATTTTTTATTGAATCATAAAGATCTTTTCTTATATTTTAAGAGTTTTAAAACTTGTTTTTTCCCATTCAATAGACTGCCTATATTTAGATGTATTGATAACCCATTAATATAAAACTCTGAAATTCATTTAAAACTTTGCCAGAACCTTCCAGTCTGGGAACAGATACAGATATACCAATGGATATTGACAGTAATGACTTGAATAGTGAGGGTAGTCGAGGCATAGATGACACAGAAGAACCATCTCCCCCAGAAGATAAAATGTTCTTCCTGGATCCATCTGATCTTGATGTGGAAAGAGATGAAGAAGCTGTTAAAACAATCAGGTAACACATATGTAGGTATTGCAAGCTATTTCTAAATTCAAAGTCAGTTCAGGGTCTCATTAAGAAAATACCACATCTCTTTGAACCTTAAATGTACTTTAAAATCTAATTAAATTGTGTCTAATTCTTTTACATGCAGTGTAGTATTTCTGAAATAAATTATATCATCCTTGCCATCCACTCAAGATGGGAAGGTATGAGAATCTTTGTTTTGTTTTTTTAAAAAGGAAAATGTCTTATTTAAATATGGTGTAGATATAATACTAGTTATGGACTAGCTACTACAAAGTGCCAGTATTGAATGGTAAATTAAAGCAACCAGTTTTCACACAGGCAGATTTACTTTGATGGTAGAAACAGCAGTAAAGAATATACTAAGAATATTGTACAAAGATGATGGTGATGAACTTGGGGGCAGTTTTCATATTACCACAGAGTTAATCTGTTAGCACTTTGTAAAAATGCTGTGGGACTATAAAAACTTTCAAATATCCCACTATCTTTATAGAAATTCAATTTTTGTAGCCTATGTATGACAAAGTTGTATATACTACTTTGTCATAAAGTGTCACCATTTTGGCAGATTGTGTTTTTTATTGGCAACAAAGAGTCATTTAGAGAAAACGGGTCATTTATCAATCTCACCTGGCTGAGTCATCATTTATTCAGTTTGGCTTATCATTAAATTATAGCTATTATTATCATTACCATTATTAACTAATTTGATGTTTACCCAATTTATAAATTATACAGAACCTAGCTAGTTTCCTAATCATGAACACTTCATATTTTAATAAGAAAGTATTTAACTGTTTGAGGCTCAAATTTCAAAACAGTATATTTTACACAAACCCACACACACGCCAAATTGCTCTTTTACTACAGCTATAGTTATTGACTCATGTTTCAATATTATCTAATTTGACTCATTACATTTTTTTTATATTCTAATATCTGTAAACCATTTCCCTTTAAATGTCTTCTACTAGAAGTACTTTTTGCTAACAACCTGATTGACTGAATTGACATTTGAGCCATGTGAATTTGAGTGTACATGTACTTGTATTTTGCCTTGTGAATTTGCTAATTTGCTAATCATTGCTGCATAGGGTATGAAAACTTCAACAGCAAACACAAATAAAACCCTTTGCCCAGGCTCCAAATCTTCCAGTTGAGGAGAATGCTTTCTGCTCTGCTCATTGTTTTCTTATATTTTTGTGACCACCCCCTCAGAAAATATTCATGACATATAATGAGGATTTACAATATAATCAATATGTATCATCATAACAGTATTAATTTATTTTCTTCTTCTTAAGGCATTGTTTTTTTCCCAAGATATTAGCTTGATTATCTTTAAAAAGAGTTCATGAGCCTACAGTATTTATGATTTTTTAAGAATCAAAATCACAAATATTTATCATAAATTTTAAATATTTTTTAGTCCATCAACGAGCAATAACATTCCACTAATGAGGGTTGTACAATCCATCAAGCACACAAAGAGGAAGAGCAGCACAATGGTGAAGGAAGGGTGGATGGTCCATTATACCAGCAGGGATAACCTGGTGAGTGTCACATGCATTTTAATATGTTAGTAAAACTTTGTTATGAGTTTTATTTTGTGAATTTTTAAAATCAGAATGAGAATGAAATATATATTAAGACATTATATACACTACAGCAATATGTAAAAATTAACACTGGAATTATAGTTACATTTGTAAAGAATTTTTAAAAGGCAGAATATTTAATGCATTGATTTTACAACCTGGTAGAACAGTCAAGATTCAAAAAGGGTCTGGGATTGTGCCACAATAAAGACTAATTACCCAAAACATAAGAAGCTCTACAAATAAAGATATTAATAGAAGGAACTACAACTTCATCTGAAAAATCATCCTAGTTAGACTTTAACTTAGTGTAAATATACAAGTTATTTTTTAGAACTAGCAAAGAGAAAGGATACATATTCTTGTGGAATGAGTACATTTGAAGAATCAGCATATTGTAGTAACGATCACAGACTTTGGAGCTAGACTGCCTAAGTGTCTGTGACTTACTAGAACTGTTAACTTGGGAAAGTTACTTAGTTTGTTATGTCTTAGTTTATTCATCTGTAAAATTGGCATAATAATGGTATCTGCCTAATAGATGCAAATGAGTTAATACATGAGAAAAGCTTGGAACAGTGTCTGGCATATAGTAAGCATATAATAAATGTTAGCAGCTACTGTTTTTTTATTATTTTTAAAATTTGCTGAATAAATTACTGAAAGAGACTTTCTAGTAAATCTAAGAATAAAATGATGTACCCAGTACATTTAGCTGACCTGAAGTTTTATATGGTGACAGCAGTATAGACTACAGTTGTGTGTGTGTTGTTTTATTTATAGTTCATATCTTTCCAAATGGAATTTAAAGTGGTATACATACGTTTGGGAATTCAATGGTATATCACAAAGATGCTTTATCAGATCATCAGGGGAAAAGATAGATAATTCAATAAATAGTGTTGGGGCAACCATGTAGCCATATAAGAAAAAGTAAAGTTGTGTATGTACCTCACACTTTACATATGATAAATCCAAGTGTATGAAAGATTTAAATATAAAGAAATTAAAAGGAGAAACTTTGGGAGAATCATTTTAAACTCTCAGTTGGAAAGAAATAAAACAAAGATCAATAAATTTAGTCTCATAAAAAGAATTCTACATGCCAGAAAGCAAAGACAAATGACAAACTAGAAAAAGTATTTTCAACTCATTCTAAACCAGGGTTAATTCCATAATATGTGAAGAATGCCAACAAATTAATAAGAAAAAGATGATAATATGGAAATATGAGCAAATAATATGAATAGAGTTCATGAAAATACAGGCAATATAGTGACTTATACATAAGAGCTTGAATTCATTTATAATAATGAAATACAATTTAAACTTTCACTAAAATACTAGTTTTTATTTTTCAGTACAGCAAAGATCAAAAAGTTTAATAACAGTATTGCATTCATGAGGGTGTGAGTAAATAGGCACTATCATGTTACTGATGAGACTATCAACTGGGTCAAATCTTGTATAGAATAGTTGAACACTATCAAACAAAATTACATGTGCACATATCTTTTGATCCAGCAAGTCAACTTCTAGAAATTTAGCCTACAAGTAAATTATATATCTGTATGTGTGTGCACACATTTGTATATATAACAGATGTATCTATGTGTGTATGCATAAAATTCTCTAAAAAATATTCCCAAAAACCTAATAACATTGCTTGCCTGGAGTAAAGGTGAGGAGTGGAATATGAGTAGTGGTGGGAGTGATTCTTTTTATGTATCCTTCTTATATTTTGAGAATTTTGAATCTCATGAACTTTAAACCTATTCAAAAATACAAATTTGTGAATGGAAACAAAAAGGAAAGTACAAGTACTTTGAAGGACTCATGGTTTTGAACCTCACAGCTTTGTGATCTTTATTTTACAGAGAAAGAGGCATTATTGGAGACTTGATAGCAAATGTCTAACATTATTTCAAAACGAATCTGGATCAAAGTATTATAAGGTAAGGATTTTACACTTTAAAAATATAGACATTAAAATACTGGTTGGTCCGAGTGCAGTGGTGTTTACAACTAAGTGGTCATAACCAATTATAGGTCCTTTGTTCCTTCTCCACCCCACTGCTTCACTTGACCAGCCTTAAAAAAAACATATTGTATGTTTTTCAAATACACTTGAGTAATATTCATTAATTGTTGAATGTACCTATTGTAACTCTGCCTAATAGGGCTTATAGACGTCACTGTTAAGTTTCTTCTTGAAGCAGCTGTTCCCTGTCCCTCCATTTCACTCCCCACATCATTCCTTCTACCAGAGATTGGTTTTTGTTGTCCTCTGTTTCTTTGTTTTTGGATTGACTGTCAGCTTGCTGCTGCTTTCCTTCTGGATACTATGATTTCAATTAGGCTGCTTAGGAAGTCTAAGCATTAGACAGGATTATTGCCTGTCCAGAAGAGGTCAAGGAGGTATTTGGTGTTTCTCTCACCTTCCGCATTACCTTAGGCTCCAGTTCCCAATTGCTTGTTTTGGCCCTTCATCTCCTTTTTAGTCTTGCTTGGCTTGCCTCACTTTTTGCCATGTCACAGACTGACACAAAACAAGATTGTAAGCGTAGCAGTTATGGCAGTAAAAGAGAATGAGAACTAATGACTTGCTTTGAGCTGGTGAGTTTTTTTTAAATAAGTTTTTGCCTTAGGAAGTAGATTCAACATTACTTATTGTTGCAGTTTACTCCAATGGATAGAACCAGATTGGAGTGTTTAAACAACCTATGCTGAGTCAGGATTCTGCTTTCTGCCATTATTTCTGCTGCTTACTTACTTTGGAGTTATATCTCGCAGACTGCAGCTCCTAGGGAAGTAGTTGTGGAGTTGATTTAATGACACTTGTAAGTGACAGGTATTGAAATTAGTGGCAAATTACCCTCCTAAATTTTTTTTTTTTTTTGCATCCTAATGACATGCTACAGGACTGAATCATTGACTTAGTTATCTGCTCCTTGCTTTGCCTCTGGCAGTGCTAGACATGCAGATGACTCAAGGCAGACACTGTCTAAGACTTGACTGTGTTCTATATACTACATACTTGTGTTTGTCTTAATTACGTTTGTGGAAATGCACATCTTTGATTCTGTAATGTATTTAAAAATAAAATGTATTCATATTTTCCAATACTTAATTTTTTACTTCAGGAAATTCCACTTTCAGAAATTCTCCGCATATCTTCACCACGAGATTTCACAAACATTTCACAAGGCAGCAACCCACACTGTTTTGAAATCATCACTGATACCATGGTATACTTTGTTGGTGAGAACAATGGGGACAGCTCTCACAATCCTGTTCTTGCTGCCACTGGAGTTGGACTTGATGTAGCACAGAGCTGGGAAAAGGCAATTCGCCAAGCTCTCATGCCTGTTACCCCTCAAGCAAGTGTTTGCACTTCTCCAGGGCAAGGGAAAGATCACAGTAAGCAATAAGCTTCTTGATGGCTTTTTCTCCTTTCGTTCTTAAGCATTTTGTGGGTACGTTTGTGTTCTTTATATATTTTCAGTATCATCTTAAGTTTTGTCTTTATAAACCAATACCCTTAGTTAATTCTTTTATAAAATTATGTTGGTTACAGCATATATATGTACATAAAATGCCCAGAGCTAGGCTACAGAGTCAGTCTCTCTGCATTAAAATCCTGGCTCTACCAACCTGTTACATGATCTTAGGCAAGTACTTTACCTCTCTGTAATAATACCTACTTTTATGGTTGTCAGTATTAAAGGAAAGTGAACCTATGGAACCACTGTCCAGAATAGTGCTTTTGGCATCCCCATGACGTCTCATTGGGTTAAGTATACTACTAGTGTTAATATTTTGATTCATCATGGGCTATAAACAAGCAATAAAGTGTTAAAAGTTCACATTATACTATACTAAAACATTCGGAAGTATTAAAAAAATTATTGCAATGCATGTTCTGTACCAACAAAATTTATATAATTAAACCTAAATATGTTAAAGATTCAAGTGAACAATTAACAGTCAAAAGGTCATAATATAATAATACTTTCCCCCTACTGGCATTATGTTGTTTATGGGGAAGCATAATTCATTCATTAGAGAAATATATTTAAATTGAAATAAGTACCAACCACTTTCCAAACATAGTTTATTTCACTTTAGCTATATTATTTTGTGCAATTCTTCTGGGCATTATGCAAGACTTTGAGCTATAATAGAATACAAAAGCAATAGAGAAATTATAAAAGCTCTTTAGGGAGATATGACATATATAAGTATTAGATGGTAGCATAAAGCAGTATAGTGCAAAAATGACAAATACATTACTCAAAAGAACTCAGATATGGATAGGAAGAGTAAGCAAGATTTCATAGAAGAACCTGATTGGACTTTGGACCTCAGACAGGAATAGGATAGGCAGAGTTAAATGGGGGGTGTGGAGGGGTAGTATTACTCTAGTTGAGGAGACAAGTGTGATCAAAGGGATGAGAGTCATGACCATGGTACATGTTTGATGTTTAATACGATTTGGGGGGATAGATGGATATTTCACAATGGTTCTTAAGTTTTGGGGGGGGTTAGACAGAACACTCTGACATTCTAATTAAAACCAAGGAGTGTTTCATCAGAAAACAATATAGGTACTTAAATATTTTTTATATGTAGTTTCCACGGGTTTAGGGACCCTCTCAAGCCCATCCATGGACCTCTCCCTAGGGTTAAGAATCTTCTCTGAAGGCAAAATTGCAAAAGAATTAAAAAGTACAGATTCTAGAGAATGAAAGCCCAGTTCTGTCACTTACTATGTGATCTTGGACTCTATAGTTCTCTAAAGTGGGAAGAATAATAAATGCACGTAAGGCATTTAGCATAGTGCCTGACACATAAGTGATACTATTACTGTTAAGTTGTCATTGTTGCTGTCCTTTTAATAACATGGAATAAAGTTCTCCTGGAAGCGACAGAAATTAAAACTGGAAGGAGCTAGATATTGGAGGCCTTTGAAAGAAAATAAATACTGAGCCTTAAACTAGGAAACTAGTACTACTGAAAAGTAGTTTTATTTTTTATTTATTTATTTATTTTTTGAGACAAGAGTCTCACTTTGTTGCCCAGGCTAGAGTGAGTGCTATGGCATCAGCCTAGCTCACAGCAACCTCAAACTCCTGGGCTCAAGCGATCCTCGTGCCTCAGCCTCCTAAGTAGCTGGGACTACAGGCATGTGCCACCATGCCCGGCTAATTTTATATATATATATATATTAGTTGGCCAATTAATTTCTTTCTATTTATAGTAGAGACAGTGTCTCGCTCTTGCTCAGGCTGGTTTCGAACTCCTGACCTCCAGCAATTCGCCCGCCTCGGCCTCCCAGAGTGCTAGAATTACAGGCGTGAGCCACCGCACCCAGCCTGAAAAGTAGTTTTAGACACATTAATTTTGTTGATGTTGTGCCTTCTCTATTTAAAATTTGAATTATTTAAAATATTTTAAAATTGACTTAATATTTTAAAATAGATTTTTTTGACAGTCTTGTTTTTGATATATAGTTTGCTTACATTTCCTTATTAATGAACTTTTATATTTTTATATTTGGGATTATAATGGAAACTTTGTATCTTGTTTCTTTGAATTGTCTCAGATTCTAGATATCTGATACCCTTTCTTTTGCTTACTTTCATATTTCCGTTGTCTCTTTTTCTTATCAATTACTTTCTTTACTTACCAAAGTAATAGAACATTTAAACTTTATAGAAATATATATAGTATAAAATGAGAAAGTCATTGCTAAATACATATAACCACATCCTCAATCCCAATCCTATATTTTCCCCTTCCGAAAACCATTATCACCAGTTTGGTGTATATTTCTTGATTCAAAAAGGGATCCAGAGAAGGATAGCCAGTACCATCTGCTATACTTTTTATTTTTATTTTTAGAAAAATGGGATATACTCTGTGTATTCTTTTTGCAGCTTGCTTTTATCCACTATTTAAAATATGTAAGATATATTTTAATGTCAGTATACAGGTTTATCTAATTTTTAATGTTTTAATGAAAGTAATGCATGCTTTTTATGTTTTAAAAAAATACAAGCAGTATAGGAGTGTATACAAACTAAAATCCTTGTTTCCCGACTCCATACACCAGAAGTAATCATATTTTTACTTTTGTTTTTAATTCAAACACTTTATCCTTCAGCTTCCCTTTTTAAATCAATAATATGTCATGGCTAGCTTTCTAACTCAGTGTTATAGATCTACATCATTTACTTACTTTCTATGGATGTGTCATAATTTTACTTAACCAGTCTCCTCTTGATAGATTACTATTATGTGTGTAGATAAATTTTTTTAATGTACATCATTACATTAACTGTTAGCCTGTTTTTTAAGTATGATATACCATGGACATTCACACATCTGTAAATATTAATATTCTTAATAATTTTGTTCTTTTCTCATATATCATTCTTATATTTTATAGAAGATTTGTCTACCAGTATCTCTGTATCTAATTGCCAGATCCAGGAGAATGTGGTAAGTGATCATCATAGCTAATGTGTACAAACTAAGGGATTAAAGTAAGGAAAATAAATCTAATTAGAGCAATAAGCTCATAGCCCAAAGTATTGAGCAATTTGCCTAAAGATACTAGGCTAGACTTTTTGGGTGATAACTTCCCTAAGGAGTTGTGCTTTATTGAGGAAACTAAGGCAGATTTTAAAAATTACAAAAAACAAAAGTTAACTTTTTCATTAGAAAAAGTGACATTAGAATATCACAAAGTGATATATGAGTTCAGAGAGTTCAAAGTCACTTCTTACTGGGTCAGCAGGGAAAGCTTCCTAAAGGAAGCGCAATTTGACCTATTCCTAGAGGATGGAATGGATTTGTGACAGAAGTGCTGAAGGGATGAGGATTGGGGATCAGCAAATATAGGGAACAGGATAAGCAAATAGAGAGAAGCAGGAAATGCAGTACTTGTACGGAAAAGTGACTGAATTAAATTTGGCTGGTATATACATGGCTATGTGTGGGGCTTTATAATAGGTCAGCAAACTTTTTGTGTAAAGGGCCAGACAGTAAATATTTTAGGCTTTGCAGACCATATACAGCTACTCAACTCTGCGTTTATAGAAAGAAAGCAGCCATAGACAATACTTTAATGAATGAGCATGACTATGTCCTAATAAAACTTTATTTATGGACACTGAAATTTGAATTTCATATAATATTCACATCACAAAGTACTTTGATTTGTCCAGTCATTTAAAGACCATTCTTAGATCAGGGCCATATAAAGAGAGGCAGCAGGCTGGATTTGACCCACAAGTTGTACTTGCCAACCCTTAGATTAGAAGGAAAAAGGACTAGAAAAAGAAATCAGGAACTGGCTCACTAGCTATATATAATTTCTCTGATTAAAAAAAAAAATCTCTCTCTTCTACTTGGAGCATCCAGGTGTTATAGTGCTCTAACATATAAATATTGTTTGGGATTTCTAAGATTACAATGAAGATTGGGTGTCCAGTAGTGTTAGTGGAGATAGAGAATTTCCAGAAGATACAATCTGTGAGTCTCTTGTCCTAATAGGAGGTAGAATAGACACCACATTCTTAGAGAGAGAAAGGGAAACATGAGAGCACATGCATGTTCAACATGAGAGCACAAACTATAAATGATTCCACAGGAACTTGAGGATATATCCATTCATGCCTGAGAAGGGAAAAGATTCAGAATTGATCTTTGTTTAAAAAAAAAAAAACAAAAACTTTTCTAACAGTTGTATATACATTGGATGCCCCCTTATCTAATATGATTAGAACCAAAATTTGGTTAAACAAAAAGTTGGTTAAAGTTGGGAAACATATAAAAATGATTCAGACAAACCTTAAAATTTTAATAACTTAACACATATATGCAGATTCACTAGCTTTGGTTGCAGGCCTGAAACTTTGTCTTTAACTGTGGGTCTGCTACATGGAGTTCCACTTTTTCTTTCATCGAATTCTAACACTAAAATCCCAAGTTAGTGCATGAATATTCTGACAGCAATACTAAAGAAAAAAAAAAAAGAATAGAAGAGCAGGGAGGGAAGAATGAGGAGTGGATTTGAATTATAGACTTTCTCTCATACATACTTCTTTCATCACTCTTAAAATCAGACTAATCCTAATACAAACTTTCAAGTTTTTCTTTTTTTAAATCAAAGATAGTGAATCTCATTAATGGTAAAATACATAAAAATTTATTCTTAATTTTGTATGTTAATTTACTTTTTATAGTTCACTGCTTAATAAATATAAGATTTTTTAAATTGAAAGCATTTTCTCCTGAAAGTATTCTTATGGAATACATTATACTTGGCATGTTAATAGCCATATTATAAAATTTGGGCTTAATTAACCTTTTCTAGAACATAGAAAGCCTAAGTTTCATAAAATAATTGTACTTTATGAAAATTAATTGCCTCTAATGTAAACAAAATGTATTTAAGTATTTGAATGAAGACAGGCAGAGATGTTGACATTGTTTTAAAGAGGTAAATAATACTGTTTACTTTTTCCTAATAGGACATCAGTACTGTTTACCAGATCTTTGCAGATGAGGTGCTTGGTTCAGGCCAGTTTGGCATCGTTTATGGAGGTGAGCAACTACAGCCTTTTGTATACTGTATATGTTAAAGAAAAATTGGGAAATTTAAAACATAAGCCAGCTCTCTTGACAAAATTGTGAAAAAGACCTATATTCTTTCAGCTAAGTCCTTTTCACTGTAACTGATTATTCATTCCTTAATTTCAACTGAAAACTTTAAAAAGTGACAAAGAAGCAGAAAATTCATTTTACAGTAGTCTTACTTTATCTCTTGTAGTTCATACATAAAGATGTTTGTGTGGGGAGAAAAATGGTTTGAACTTTATGTTGGGTTGTGTGGGCTTATTCATTGAAGTATATTCCATACTAGTTTTCCAACACAAATGGCACCATTTGTCTACTGTTGGCATGATTGTTGTGTCAAGTCTGAAGACCTAAAATGTTATTCAGCTCTGTAACTTATGATATTGATGATGTCATCTAACCTTAGTATCTTCATCTGTTTAATGTAGCTAATAAAACCTAACCTGCATAGCTTACAAGGTTTTAAATATTTTTTTTTTTTTTTTTTTTTGAGACAGAGTCTCACTTTGTTGCCTAGGCTAGAGTGAGTGCCGTGGCGTCAGCTTAGCTCACAGCAACCTCAATCTCCTGGGCTCAAGCGATCCTTCTGCCTCAGCCTCCCGAGTAGCTGGGACTACAGGCATGCGCCACCATGCTCGGCTGATTTTTTCTATGTATATTAGTTTGCCAATTAATTTCTTTCTATTTATAGTAGAGACGGGGTCTCGCTCTTGCTCAGGCTGGTTTTGAACTCCTGACCTCAAGCAATCCACCCGCCTCGGCCTCCCAGAGTGCTAGGATTACAGGCTTGAGCCACCGCGCCCGGCCAGGTTTTAAATATTAATTAAACCTAAT
>VSMD01133373.1:0-33092 GCA_008750895.1 Mirza zaza
ATGTGCATGCATAAATATGAGCACATACGCACATACTTATTTTAGAAATCACACATGCAAACCCATATCTCCAATTCCAGTCCATCCCCACAGGCTTCTTCCTTCCCTTCCCTTATTCTAATATTTGTATGTCTGTCTTCCAACAGCATCAACACATTTTCTGATTTGCTCAGTACTGTAATACATCTAGGTGTTTTCAGAATTGCTTCACTCATTCTACTGCAGAAGCAAAACTACTACTAAAGAGTTCAGGAATTATTCGCAGTTCTCTCCGACACCCCATTCAAAATTGGGAATAACAGGTTCACAAGTTGGTATTTGGCACTTCATTTTTTGTACATTTTTTTTACTAGAAAACATTCCATAGTCTTTCTCAATGCATTGAGGTCTTCATTCCTTTTTGTAACTGCTTGGTACTTCATTGATTGTATGTGCAATAGTATATTCAACCAATTTTCTATGCTTAGATATTTAGGAACTTTGCAGTATTTTGCAATTATAAATAATGCTGTAATGAATAACTTGTACTTAGGCATTTTTGCATAGTTGGAAGTGTATCTTCTAAATTCCTGGAAGTGGGATTGCTAGCTCAAACAGGAAATGCCTATGTAGTTTTGTTAGCCATCGCCACACTCCCCTCATAAGAGTAAGTTGTGCCATTTTGCATTCCCACCGGCAGTGTGTGGAAGGCCTTGTTTCCCCATTCGTACTAATGGAATATGTCTTCAAGCTATCTAGTGCATAAAAAACAATATTTCAGTGTTGTTTTATTTTGCATTATGAATTGAACGTCTTTTCATATGTTTAAGATTTTTACATTTATAAAGTAAATTTATAAATTTCTTATTGTGCCTGTGTTATGAGTCATAGTAAGAAAACTTTTTTTACACCTAGGTTTTGTTGGAATTCACCCAAGTTTTCTTTTTAGTACTTGTAAAGTTACATTTTTTTACATCTAGATATCTGGTCCACTGGACATTTATTCTTTTGAATAGTATGAGGAATGGGCTTAATTTTATCCTTTTCTACTTTTCTCAGCACCATTTTTTAAAAGTTCATCTTTGCCCCAGTAATTCGAGATTCTACCTTTATCATATACTAGATTTCTGTGTGCAGCTGGGCTATTTCTGGACTTTGTATTTTTAACACCCATAGTTCCAGCTGTTTTCATTAAACAGTTACGTCTCAGAGGCTACCAGATTCCAGAGGTGGCAGTACAGAGGAGTTTTTAGGCTTCTTCCCCTTTCGTGATGGAAGAATGAGTCCCTATTATTTTCTTACTTTCTGAATTTTCTAAACTTTCTGAAATCAACCAGACTTTTTCTAGTCTTTAAAAAACCTTCTTTAACACATCAACTGCCACACTAGGAAAAAAAAATGTTTTCCTTGGGGCCACAGTGTTTTATTACAAGAATAGAATAAAAACTTCAAAAACAAAGCGATCCTTTCTAATTTAATGAAAAGTTTGTGATTTTTTTTTTTATTGTTTTCTTTGTGAGTTATATGCAACTTAAAAAATAGTTCTCTCCGCTCCCAAGGTGAAGAGACATGTGAGTTACATGTGCTTCACGAAGCCCTGGGCTCAAAACTAGCGTGAGTTAAATACAACTCACTTGGCAGTTAATGTGTTAAGAACAGGTATGGTGGTTCACGCTTGTAATCCTAGCACTCTGAGAGGCTGAGGCAGGAGGAACTCTTGAGCTCGAGAGTTTGAGCGGGCACATCGCTCAAGGTCAGGAGTTCAGAACCAGCCTGAGCAAGAGAGAGACCCCGTCTCTACTTAAAATAGAAAGTAATTGGCCAACTAAAAATATATAGAAAAAAATTAGCCGGGCATGGTGGCGCATGCCTGTAGTCCCAGCTACTCGGGAGGCTGAGGCAGGAGGATTGCTTAAGCCCAGGAGTTTGAGGTTGCTGTGAGCTAGGCTGATGCCAGGGCACTCTAGCCTGGGCAACAAAGTGAGACTCTGTCTCAAAAAAAAAAAGTTTGAGACCAGCATGAGCAAGAGTAAGATCCTGTCTCTACCAAAAATAGAAAAAATTAGCTGGTCGTGGTGCCACATGCCTATAGTACCAGCTACTCAGGAGGCTGAAGCAGGAGGATCATTTGCTTCACAGCTCCTCAATAAAAAGAGATATTTCAAAAAGCTCTACAGGAGATGTGAAAAAGAGGACATGGAGGGGTAGCCAGCCAGTCTTAAGAGGAAGGGTGCTCCAGTCTCTCTCTTCTGCCTCCTTTGCTGCCTTAGAACAGTAGTGCCCAGCCTTTTTGGCACCAGGGACAGGGTTTGTGGAAGACATTTTTCCACAGACTTGGGGTGTTAGGGAGTGGAGCTCAGGTGGTGATGAGCAGCCGGGTTCCCAACAGGCCACAACCTGGGGATTAGGGACCATAGCCTTAGAAGAACCACCAGGAAAGGAGTTTATTCTCCCTGTCCACGTGTGTGCACTGACAAGTGCGGTTCTCAGGTTCCAAAAAGATGTGAGGGGAGGAGTAACTTGAATATTTGGGCAGCCAGAGTTTTTCTATGGAACATTTTTAAGTATTCACTTCCTAGAGTAGGCTGATAGGAGTCTGTCTGTTCTTTCTCTCTCCCTCCCTCTCTCTCTCTCTCTCTCTCTCTCTCTCTGCCCCCCTCTCTGTGCTTGAATGGCTCCCTTAAATGGAATGCCTTGAATTTTTTTATGCTTTTCATAACTTGGGGCTATTATGAAAAATCTGTAAGACCCATTTAGAGGAGAAAGGACTCACGGGCTATATGGACTCTTTTTTTATCCAGCTATATTTCAGGGAACCTATTTTCTCAAGGAAAAATCAGGACACACAATGTGGTTTAATTCAGCATACTAAATCCTATAAAGCTTTAAAAATAAAACTAGGTTTAATGATAAATTTTTAACAAGTCACATTTTTGGAAAAGAAGAGACTTGCATGACGGCGGGTATACTCTATGGCTGCAGTCCCCAAGCCCCGGGCCATGGACCTGTAGTGGTCAGTGGCCAGCTAGGAAGCAGGCGCACAGCAGGAGGTGAGCGGGCAATCAAAGCTTCATCTGTACTCACAGCCGCTCCCCATCACTCGCATCACCACATAAGCTCCTCCTGTCAGATCAGCGGCGGCGGCATTAGATTCTCATAGGAGCATGAACCCTACTGTGAACTGTGCATGCGAGGGATCTGGGTTGCAGCTCCTTGTGAGGATCTAATGCCTGATGATCTGAGGTGGAGCTGAGGCGGTGATGCTAGCGCTGGGGAGCGGCTGCAAATATGGGTTATCATTAGCAGAGAGGTTTGACTGCACAATAAATGTAACGCGCTTGAAGCATCCCAAAACCAGCCCCCACCCCTTGGTTTGGGGAAAAAAATTGTCTTCCACGATACTGGTCCGTAGTGCCAAAAAAGTTGGAGACCGCAGCTCTATAACTATATTCAGGTTTCCAGCAGTGCGATAGCCAGCTGATTCTAGAATTCTGCAGGCTGCTGTTATCCATTAGGCAGTCATGAAGGCAATAATGCTACCTTCCAATTTAATGTAATCAAAACTATTATTTGTTATAGTAGCTCTCATACTGTGTTCTATTCTGTTATAATAGCTTTATCAAAATAGAGACCAGGAGTTTTCTTTACAAATTTGTTGTTAAGCACTAAGAACATTTTATATTTTGTATTTATCTATATACAAGTGTAATTTAGAACTTTCTTCTGAATAAGCTTGTCATAGGTAAACTTTCAGACTTCAGTTCGTAAGAAGGTCTTTAACCTTCTTTAACAGTTCATAAGAAGGTCTTTAAGTTTTTCACACAGGCAGCAGCTGCCCGTGTTGATGATTGCTAGTCAAGTGTTAATAGAATTAAGAGTATTAAAATATTTTTATGGACTAGTCTTCGTGTTACTCTCAACACCTTTCATGTTGTTCCACTTTGCATTTCAGTTTTACAGCCACCAGCACAGTAGGAAAGAGAAATTTGAGTCCGACTCAAGAAGAAGCTGGCCTGGAGGACGGAATATCAGGGGAGATTTCTGACACGGAGCTTGAGCGGACAGATTCCTGTGCCGAATCCCTCTCAGAAGGAAGGAAAAAGGCCAAGAAATTAAAAAGAATGAAGAAAGAGCTTTCTCCAGCAGGTTTGTATTGGAGCGTGCTGAAGTTCTGGGGTTGTGTACTCTTTAAGTGCTCTAGAAACTTCTATTTTGGGGGAGAAATTACAGGAAGACGTCACTTGGTGG
Organism: Mirza zaza; assembly: GCA_008750895.1. Lineage (NCBI taxonomy): Eukaryota > Metazoa > Chordata > Mammalia > Primates > Cheirogaleidae > Mirza > Mirza zaza. Next base: position 4,228 of record VSMD01133373.1, read on the forward strand.
CAAAGCCCTTGTCGTCTTCCACCAGATCAGATATTTTTAGGATCAATTTAATTTAATTTGAGGAATCCTAAAAAGCCTTGGCTTGGGTAGCATAAGGCGTGGGGTGGTTGGGGGGAGTCTCCTTGTTAAAGATGGTTAGTCTATTTTGGTAGTCTTCTCTCTCCTCCATGGTTTAGAGAGTTTCCTGGTGTGTTAAAGTAGCCTCAGTACTTAAAATGTGCATTTAAATTTGCACAGAGGCCTACTCCTACATACAATTTTCAGTAGCAGAGTTTTCACCGTTCCCAGCAAAACCCCCAGGCAACCTGGATTTTTCTCATAAGCAGAATTATATAAGAAGCAAAGGAAACAGGAAGTTGACACGTGTTGGGAGCCTACTACATGCTAGACGTAGTAGGAGCCTATCCTCTCCTTACTTCATCTAGTTTTCAAATAGCCCTGAGGTAAGGACTCGCCCTTATTTTAGTGAAGCAGACGCCCGGCTCAGAGGCTGAGAAAGTACGTGGGTCCACGTGGCTGGTGAGAAGCCAGCTGAAGGGTAAACCCAGGCCTGCCTGAGCCCAATCGCATGTCTTCTCTACCTCGCTGACATACGTGCCGTGGGGGGTCCATGGCCTGAGTCAGCCTCGGTGCACAGATCCAACACAGTGCCAGAGCAGAGGCCAGCCAGGGCTTCGTGTCTGTCAGCGTGTGTGGAGGGCCGTTCCCCGCTGCTGAGGGACATCAGCCATGGCTTGGTCAGGCAGCAGTGGCATGGTGATAATTGTAGCCACTGCTCGCTGAGTGCTTTCTAAAGGGTCCAGGACAGCACTTAGTGCTTGACAGAAGTTGATTCATTTAAAGCCGTGAGGCCGTCATCATTGTCCATTTACAGTTAAGAAAACAGAGGCCCAAAGGGTTATGTGACTTGCCCAAGGTCATGGAGCCCTTGGGTCAGTCCTACAGGAAAGCCAGCTCTTTTACCCAGGTTACATGTTGAGAGGCGTGGACCTCGATGTGATTATCATTCTTTGTCGTGCGTAGTGACAGGTGCCCTGGATAGCAGAACTAACAGTCAAAGCAAAGGATGGTGGCAGTTAAGCAATGGAATTCAATTCATCCCCAAGCTAAGAATTCACCGTGTTTTCATGAATTGCTTTTTCACATGTGGCCTGATCTAACTGTGGGGAGTTATCAGAATCTCATTGATGAAATCACAGAAGCAGCAAAAATGTTGCATATGCTTTTTATACATTACGCTGAAGCTTAATTTTAACAGAAAACTTAAAGTCTTGTTTGAAGCCTTGATTACATGTTAGCGTCTCCTTGAATCGGGCATCTCCCTTCGCTTGCTGCTCCTCCTTTCCCTAAATTAAGTATCGAGGAAGTTTTTAATCTGTAGCATCCTTAGTCTTCACATTTGATACCTGTTCCCACTGTCAAGTCATACGTGCTCAGCAAATGTTAAATATTAAATGTCAGTGTGACTGTGAGAGATCGTGCTGAGCATGGTTTGGAAGGGAGGGGTGGGATTTTTCCCTCTTGTATTCCCGTCCTTCATATCTTGGTCTCATTTAAATTGTTTCAGTTTATCTATTACTTCTCAGGGACAAGCTTTTCATTTCTTCCTTCTGTATTAGCATAATCTTAAAAATATTGAAATTAATAATACCCTGCATTAATAGATTAGCTCCTTTTATAGCTTTCATCATTTTAAGTGAAAACTTTCTATAAGTTATTTAGGGGTTTGAATTTATAATACTATAATTAAAATAAGGGGTTTTTTTCCTCCCATTGACAGTAAAGCTGTCACTGCCACAAGATTTGAGCTAAAAAAAAATTGTAGATTTTGTACTTCTTTGTCAGCACTGCTAAAAAAGAAAGGAAAAGAGAGATGTCTTGACAACTTTTAATTGAATCAGAGAACTTGAGAGAATTGGGCTTTCTTCTGGAGCACCATTCACCAAGTGAGACCTGACAGTGCAAGGTGGAAATTTAATGGATCCTTTTCACCTGGTTTGTTGTAAGCATTTAATCCTATTAGTATCAGCAGGAGGTAGGTCAGGATATCAAGTGCTGAACCTGTTGAATCTACCAATTTCGCTTACTCAGTTACTTTAATAAGGTCCCGTAATGAGCGAGAGTAAGAAGTTCATGCCCTGGGAAGGGCCCGTATTAAACTCTCAGAGGTATGCGGAATGTACCAGGAGCCGTAGGGGCCTGGTTCTGGTGGTAGTAGGTGCTCTGTTAGAGTGTCAGGTACAGTGTGGCAAAGTCTGTCCATCCAGAAATAGTGCTGAGGCATTGGGGCTGAGCTCTGGCATCCGGGAGGGTATCTCAACAGGTACTCTACGGATTCACGCAGGTGGTGGGTGCCGGGCACTGGCAGTGAGGGGTGAAAGATGTAAGGGGCAGGGTACCTGGAGGAATCCTCTGTTTTCCAAGGAGGAAATAGTAAAAACTAGGACCACAGAACACCACGTGCTACAGCAATCCTGGGACAAGTGCTGCTCAGCATGCCACACAAAACAGTGTCATATCTCTTAGGTGTACATTTTAATATCTAAGATACACTACGAGTTAAGTGCCAAGCCCTATCCCAGATAACAAAATGACCTAAATGTCAGAAGAAATGACCATTTATTGATTTATATTACATGCTGGATGTCATGCTAGGAACATCCTTTAATGTCTTACCTAGTTCTTATAAACACCCAGAAGGCATAGATATCATTATTTTCCAATTATAGAGAGGAAACTGAGGCTAAGAGGTACAGACTTGTAAAGTCAGAGTACGAGGGAGGTTGGCTGGCTCCAAGGCTCGTGCACTGCCCCCCTCCACAGTGGGTGAGATTTGTCCAAACTATAGAGGAAATGAAGGATTCTTTACAAAGGTGAGTATTTCTTACAGCTGTTCTAAATCAAAAACAATTACCTTGTGACTCTTCATGTGATAAAGTCGTTTGATAAAAATCCAACCATTCCCCCTTGGGGTATTTTATGTACATATTATGTACTCGGCAAATATTTTCTTTCTTAAGTGTAGTTGTTTCTATACTGTTTTCAGGAAGCAAATATATAGTGTAAGTTCTCTTTTTTTTGATATTTGTTATGATTAGTGTTGACTGGTAGCGCTACGTACTTTCCATCTGAAGAATTCAAGGTACATTTTTGGTTTGGTACATGAAGGAAAACTGCGCTGCGTACCTTTTATGCTGGAATAAAATGTCTTTAAAACCCAGCCTCACCCCCTCACTTCTTCAGAAAGTCCCAGGGCCAGCGTGGACAACGGCCTGATGCTGCTCAGCTGGCCATTCTCAGAGCTCCGTGGGACAGTGCAGTAGCTGGAGGTGCCATCAGCACCATAGTTAGTTTTGCAGAGGCATGCCAGAAGAAGATGCATTGACTATTCATGGTTATTTTTTGTCCTGTAAATAGAGACTTTGTTCCAAGTCTCTTTCCCCTACCATTTAAAACAACACATTAGACCTTTAAATGTTTGCCAAGTACGGTGAGTTTTATTGGAGTCTTGACTAATCTGCTGAACTTTCCGAGCTTAAACCCTTAGGGTTACAGTATAAAAATTTAGAATCCACTTAGAGCAGCAATCCCCTCTGCTATTACAGGTCCCGTTAAAGGCCTCATTAAAGTCATAAACAAGACAGACAGTGGTGGCTGTCGGTCACCTGAGAGATCAGGCTAACGAAGTCCAGCGACATCCCAAGGAGCCTTCTAATTACTGTATTAGAATGTGGTTTTCGGCTTCAACATGGCGAGGGAGGTGTGTGCTGGGCTGCCGAGGCGCGTGCTCAGTACTCATCTGCGCCCTCCCTGTGCCTGCTGGCGTCTCCCAGGACTTCCCTTCAGCCATGGGGGGGTGGGGGGTGGGGACCTGCTTTCCTAGTGTGGGAGACCCACCGCTACATGCCGCCTCTAGCACTTCCTAGTTAGAGACTTTATGCCGCTGCCCAAAGGATCTTTCTTTTTTTTTTTTTTTTTTTTTTTTTTTTTTTTTGAGACAGAGTCTCACTTTATTGCCCAGACTAGAGTGAGTGCCGTGGCGTCAGCCTAGCTCACAGCAACCTCAAACTCCTGGGCTCAAGCAATCCTGCTGCCTCAGCCTCCCAAGTAGCTGGGACTACAGGCATGTGCCACCATGCCCGGCTAATTTTTTTTTTTTCTATATATATTAGTTGGCCAATTAATTTCTTTCTATTTATAGTAGAGATGGGGGTCTCGCTCTTGCTCAGGCTGGTCTCGAACTTCTGAGCTCAAACGATCCGCCCACCTCGGCCTCCCAGAGAGCTAGGATTACAGGCGTGAGCCACCGCGCCCGGCCCAAAGGATCTTTCTGTATGCAGAATTCTAGTCTGTGAAAAATGATATGATAGCAGATTTCCAGTATACTGTGCAGTGTTTTAGATTCTGTTTGAGATTCACCTGGGAAAGAGACGTCTTAGCCCTAGTTTCTCTCTTTCCACCCTAGTTAGGTGAAAGGGTAAGTAAGCAGAAACAGCCACCTTTTGTGTTCACCTCCTTTTGATTTCATTTGTTGTTTTGGTCAATAAAAATAATGTACTCACCATGAAAATTTGTAAAATGCAGAAAAGTGGGAAGAAAATCAAACCCCGCAGTCCTGACACTTGATGCTCTGTTTGCAGGTATTCTTACTCTGCCTCTACGTGCAGTTTGTATCCCGTTTTTTCCCATGTTAGAAACTCTTGGTCAAATCTTAAGTATCAGCATAATAGTTCATATTAGAATTTTGTTGGATTTTTAAAACATCATTCCTAATACCTTTTGCAGGGTCAGCCTTATTAAGACAAAATTTGCACCCAATAAAAGTCATCACTTTCAGGTGTATAGTTTGATGGGTTTTGACAGATATGTACAGTTATGTCACCACTACTGTAATCAAGATGCAGAACAGTTCCGTCCTTCCAGAAAATTCCCTCATGCCCATTTGTAGTCTGTCACTCCCACCCTGACCCTCAGATCCTAGCAACCACTGATCTTCCATCACTGTAATTTTGCCTTTTCCAAATGTCATATAAATGGAATCGTGCAATAGTTAGCCTTTTGAGTCTTTTAGTCAGTGTCTTTCATTTAGCATGATGTATTTGAGATTCATGTTGTTGCATGTATCATGAGTTCACTCCTTTTCATTGGCCAGGAGTATTACATTTTATGGGTGTATCACTATTTATCCATTCCCCAGCTGAAGGACATTTGAGTGGTTGCCACTTTTTGGCAACTAAGAAGTGGCTATAAACATTTGTGTACAGATTTTGTACTCTCTACCAACAGGGTATAAGGGCTCCAATCACTCCTCACCTCCCCCCCCACACCCTTTTGTTTGTTTGAAGCCATTCTAATGAGTGTATAGTCATACCTCATTGTGGCTTTGGTTTGTATTTCCCTAATGACTACTGATGTTGAGCATCTTTTCATGTAATTATTTGCTATCCACATCCCTTCTTTGGTGAAATATCTGTTCAGATCGTTCACCCATTTTTTTCATTGGGTTGTATGTTTTATTCTTACCGAGTTTTAAAAGTTCTTTATAGATTCTGAATACAAGTCCTTTTGAGCGTTTTGCAAATATTTCCTTCCAGACTGTGGCTTTTCTTTTCATTCCTTAAATAGTTACTTTTGAAGAGTAGAAGTTTTAAATCTTATCTTAATAAGATAATAAGTTATCACTTTTTTTTTCTTGGAGTATGCCTTTGGTATTATATCTAAGAAATCTTTGCTTAACTCTAGGTTGCAAAGATTTTCTCCTATATTTTCTTCCAGAGATTTTATAGTTTTAGGTTTCATAGTTTTAAGTATACAGTCCATACAAACTTACTATACTTATAAGTATAGTAACGGACTATATACTTTTAAGTATACAGTCCGTTTGTCCCCCTTAATATTTTGAAATTAAAAAAAAGACTTGACTTGTAAAAAAAAAACCACAAAAATATAGTCTGTCCAAGTGAATCTTTGTATATAATGCAAGGTATGGATTAAGGTTTACCACAGCAGGAGGCAGATGTTCCTAAGTATCTATTTAAAAAGAAAAATTGTTCCTAAGTGATTCTTTGTGCCCTGATGTTAGGTCATTAAATCTGAAATGTCCGATTTCAAATTAAAACTTGAGTTTATTATATCTCAAACAAGAAGCAGTACAATTAATCAAAGGATGCGCCTAAACTATGGACAGTTTTCTAACAGTAGCTTGTTTATCCCAGAAGTGAAGAAACCTGGAGAGCGAATGGCGATGAAATAAGGAAAGGCGTTCTCTACAGCTTGTTGAGAATTGAATATTTTTCCTTGCCAGAATTGGTCCAAAGCCTGGAAGAAGTGGTAGTCAGTTGGTGCAAGGTCTGGTGAATACGGTGGATGACAGAAAGTTTCCAAGTGCAGCTTCTGTAGTTTGAGCAGTGCTGTTTGTGCAACAGCATTGTCTTGCAAGAGGATTGGCCTGTCTCTCTTTACCAATCTTAGCTGCTTAATTGCAAGCTTCCTCATCATTTCATCCAGTTGGTCGCAGTGGACATCTGCTATACTCGATTAAAAACAGGTTTCATGAAGCTGTAGTGGATAATACCAGCGCAGGACCACCAAACAGACACCATTAGCTTCTTTTTGATGAATATTCAGTTTTGAACTGTGTTTCAACACTTCATCTTTATCCAATGCTTGCGATTGTTAAAAAGAATCCATTTTTCATCACACATAACAGTACAGTGTAGAAATGGTTCGCCTTTATGTCACGATAGGAAAGAAAGGCAAGCTTTGAGGCTATTTCTCTTCTGATGCACAGTTAATTCATGCAAAACCCGTCTATCCAGCTGCTTTACCGTGCCCATTTGTTTCAAATGGTCCAATATTGTTCAAATAGTAATGTCAAACCTTGCTGCTAATTCATGTGTAGTTTGAGATGGATTCACTTCCACTACAGCTTTCAGCTCATCAGTATCCACCTTGGTGTCAGGTCACCCACGTGGCTCATTTTTAAGATTAAAGTCACCAGAGTAGAACTTCTCAAACCATCAATATACTGTGCATTCATTAGTCACATCCTTCTCAAACACTTCATTGATGTTTCAAGCTGCCCGTACTGCATTGGTTCCACGATGGAACTCATATTAAAAAATAACACAGTACTTAAATGTATCCTGAAGTCATAAAAAAAGAAAAAAAATACAAATTTTTGGCTTATCCGTAGTTTCACAAAAATTGCTCTAAAAAAATTTTGAAAGATAATAACAAGCCAAAATGTGTGTTTGAAAGAATGAGGCTCAATAAAAAAGAAAAATGTCAGAGTGAAATGTCAGAGATACCAACTGTCATACATAGTACTTAAGGAAATCGGACATTTCATACTTAATAACCTAATAGGGCTATGAAAACAAGTTCTCTGTTAAGTTGACCATAGCACCTTCCTTCCAGAAGCTTCTCCTCTAACAAAGACTGATCCTTTGTTAGTGTACAGCCCTCCCTTTCTGGGAAGTGCTGGGAAGAACACTGGTAGTGACCTTCAGTCCCCTCTGGTCTGGGTCTCCTATCAATGGCTCCTAAAGTTCTGGTCCCTCTGTGCACATCATTCTTGCTCAGCGACTGCACATTTAGACAGTAAAAATTACCATCTTTTTGACACCAGGTTGTTGCCTTCCTGGGAAACAACCATGTTCAATGTTGGGCCACCTGACTGACAAGGGGAAGGGACCTAACATTCGTTAAAAACTTACCCAGGAACTTTGCTATATCACAGAAGTCCTGTGAGCATAAAGTGGTACTAGGTCCACTTTATAAATGAGATCGTGAGACTTGTTCAGAGTCAACCAGTTGGTACGACGGCCAGACCCAACTTCCCTCACCGCAGAGCTTTGGCTTATGCCATTATTTCTCCCCGGCTCTGCAGGGAGAGCTGTGTGTGCTATGGCTCACCATCATGCTCACACACCCCAGCTAATGGCAGAGCAGGTTATAAGTTATTGCAGTGCAGTTGCTTTTACCAGTTTATCTTTTTTCGCCTCAGCTGGATTTAATTTACTTCAGTTCCCTGCGTTTGGCATTGTAGCTCTTACCTTTAGAATGGCTAACGGGCTACTGTAATATTTCCTTGATACGTGAATTATCAAAATGCCTTATTGATATTCATTTTCCTACAGTTAGGTATCAAAGGAATGTGTGATTGGGCAGGCTACGCTAGTTGCAGCTTATCGTGGGCCACTTGCAATATCCAGTGGTTCCTGGGAGAACGGGGAGTTTTCCTTTTTTTTAAAATCTTTATTCCTCTTCTGACTGGCCCATGTGAATCATACCCTGTCCATCTTCACCTCTCGGGCATAGTCTCACAGTCTGTATGGGGTCCCAGGACATGCAAGCTCAACATAGCCGTGAGACCCAGGGCAGAAGAGTTCCAGTTTCCCCTCTCCTGGTCTGCCCATCCTAACTCTCTGGATCTTATTGTAGTAAATGACCAGATGTGGGAATTCTCATCTTAGCTGGAATTCTCTCCATGTAATTTCTTGCGTTTAGACCTAGTTACCTTTAGGCATCCCTGTTATTGATGACAGCTACTCTCAGCCAGGTGAGTTCCTAGTTTGTAGGACACTGCACCCTCTCCATTTTTAAAAGTCACTTCCCATTGGAGGCATCCTCAAAGACTTCTCTCCCTTTGTGAAATCTCAGAGTGTCCGCAGCTGGGAGGGAGACTTTGCCGGCTTCTCTGCCAGCCTTGCTTTGTAACCTGAGGCGTGGTGCCACTCGTGCCGCTCATGCCCGGTCTGCCACACATGTCGTCGTGAATGCTCTCCTTCCTGACTCAGCTCACATTCTCTGAAGTCTGGGTGTCTGTAGTCCAGGGCCTAATTGTTGGCTGCTGCTAGTGCTTTTATGGAAAGTGGCATGACTGAAAAAGAAGGGTTTCTGACTTTGGGGCGAAATTGTTTGTAACTGAAGATTCTCTTCAATCTAGCAAGAGGGGCCTTAGGCAGCTTGGCTGAAATTGGAAAAAGCCACAAGCTTCTTTTGCCCCTTTTGGGATTTCTAACCCCCTGCTGGTCAGCTTCCCTCTGCCCCACAGCTGCCACCTGCGACTGCTCTTCTAGGTGCCAGCCACACCACAGTGCAGAGAAACCCCGTCTCCTGGGGCTTCAGCAGCCATCTTGGTGCTGCGGAATGGAGTGGGATGGGAATTCAAATCCCTTCTCAGTCACTGGCTAGCTGCGTGCAGCTGGTCACATCACCTCACCTCTCTGAATCTGTTCTTGCATCTGTAAAATGGAGAGCTACTGTAAGCATCCACATTTTAACCCCTGTAAAATAAATAAATAAATAGAGGCACTTAAAGCTGGGGGTGGGAGGGCCTTCTTTAATCCCCCTGTGATGTTTTCTGTGGCTTTGCCTCCATTTGCTGAGCACTGGTCTCCCCGGACAGGACGTGTCCGAGCACGTCCCAGCTGTGGCTGTGCAGCTGGCCCCGCCCCGCCCCAGGGGAGGCTGTCTCTGCAGCCAGCACAGGGCACTCTGTTTATCTGTTGGTCGCGTTCTGTTCTCCTGCAGGTGCTGTCCTCCTGTTGTTCATGTCATTTTGTCCTTTCCCACCAGGAAGCATCTCGGACGGCCCTGCCACGCTCTTTGAAGTTCCCGACACGTGGTAACCAAGGCTTGAGTGAAACAAACTGCTGGTGCTGTCGCTAAGGAGCCAGCCAGCACGTCTGGAAGCCATACTGTGTTTAATTTAATCAAATGTGGTATGGGAGGGGTTTGAAACCAAGTATATCTCCTGGAAAAGAAAACCATTTTTATTTTTGTGACCGTGGTTTTTTTCCTTTTTAATCTAAACTGCCTGTTGACACTCCTCGTGGTCGTAGGCTGTCATGAATGTGTATGTTATTAACCAGCTAATCATTTGTTGCTTGTGTGGAAACCTTTGCTGTCAGGAATGTGCATAAGAATTCACCTGAGGGGGAATGTCGGCTGTGAAATAAGCAAAAAGAGCTGACATTCTGGGTGCTGTGATCATGAATTTGGGGTTGAACTCTTTCCTGCTTCGAGAGGTTCTCATCCGTCTTCTCGTCGTGCTCAAATTTGGTGGCATTTGCAGAATAAGGTTGCTGTCTCCCTGCTTCCCGCAGTAGCTGCCTGAAAACACGAAGCTCTCACGCTTGTTTTTCCAGTAGGAAGACGTCCACCAGTGTCATCCCACGGAGGCACTTACCATATGCCTTTGGGGCATATTTATTCAGAGTTATTTTTCCTAACATGTAAGTTTCTCGTGGGGGGTGTATGAGTAGAAGAAGTCAGTTTCTCTTCTTACATGTGGTGGTGCGTTGGCTTTCCCGTGTCTTAGCCTGCTTGTCTCTTCTGTGTGAGTGGCAGCAGCGTGTGCATACGTGTGTGTGTGTGTAATCATGGCAAATCTACAACATGCACCAGCCCTTCTCTATCGAAACAGATCCCAACAACAGCAAGATTCATGGGTCTACTTCCGTAGATCTGCTTCAGATAGATCATTGTTAGATATTTAACATTTTTGTATTGTGGAAATAAAAATGAAAAAATGTATTTCCAAAAGATGAAAATTAAAGAAATTTTCATAGGACTGTGGTTCTTTCTCTTTTTTATAAGTCATCGACGTATTCACTGTCTACATAGATGTATTTCTCACCCCTAAAAAAGTCTTGTAAGTCACTAAGCCTGGTGTATGTGGATTTTTTTTTTATTTTTTTATTTTTATTTTTTTTGCCTTTTACCCCTGTACCTGCCCTAATGGGTCAGATTCTCAGAGCTGGAGCTGAGCTGGTGGTGCGTGGCCTCATGGGGGTGGGAGAAATTGAGCTCTTACAACTCATATCGGAATTCCATGGTAGTTTGTGGCTGGAAAGACTCCTTTCCTATCCAGAGCCTCCTAACCCTTGCTCTTCCCCAGTGTTCTTGAGCCACAAAGTCACAACCCCAGGCTTGGCCAGAAGGAGCGCCCACCCCTCCTCAGCTGTCGGTGCTCCAGCTCCGGGGAAGTGGAGGGCAGCTGAAGGCAGAACAGGGCTGCTGGGCCAGCAGCACTTAAGGCAGAAGCGAGCAGTGCCTGACCCTTCTTTTTAAGCGAAAAAGAGGGAAAACCGAAAACCATGGCTTGGCATACCAGGAGAGAAGTGCACGTGGCCTGCCGAGCACGCCCTGTGTGCAAGTGCAGAGTGCTTGGCGGGCAGCAAACCCCCTGTGCGGTGTAGGCCTTTCAAGGGAGCTGGATGGAAGCCTCTGGCCCTAAGGTGATGAAAGTCTTCACTGTGCCCTGAGGCCTACCCCGGAACTCCCAGCGCTCCCTGCTCAGGAAGCTGTGCGAACACTTTACAGGTGCAGAGAGCAGCTTGCGGAGGCGCGCTTCCTGGGGAGGGCGTGTGCGCGGAGCCTCGTGGACTGTGCTTGCGTCCAGTCCCAGCTCTGCGTTCTTGGACACATTATTCTCTCTGAGCCTCAGTTTCCTCAATCGTAACATCAGGGTAATAAACCTACTTCACTGGGTAGCTGTGAAGATTAAATGAAGTTACATAAAATGCCCAGTGTGCCCAAGTACACGATAAACTGTAGCTATATTTAAAGATTATGCTTTCGATCTGAAACTCTTACTGTATCTGCTTCTGTCTAGCAGGGCAGACATAGTCACAGTCACCAGAATTTGGCTTAGACTTAAACACCCAGTGGAGCTCTCATACGTGCCCAGATCCCTGTCTTCCCAGCTGTAGCAAGTGACTTAACACAGGTGAGCCGAGTTGTTCTCCCTCCACGCGTACACACCGAGCTTTCTTGCCATCTCTTCCGGCCACGAAACCCTAGGATGGTGCTTCTGGCTTTTTAATACAGAGGCCTAGGGCTGTGTTATGACAATAGAGCTGTGGTTTGCGGGCTTCTTGGATATTGTGGCCAAACCTGGAGGCAGTCACGGGAGTGGGGACCTCTGTGTTTCACGTGCCACATGAAATGTCAACAACAGGCCACATACACAATGGTAGGCCCATGGGATTGTGATGAGCTGAGAAAGTCCCATCTCTTTCCTTGTGTTTGTGTTTTAAGCCAAGTGTTGCTACAAAAGAGTCAAAAAGTTAATAAAAAAATTTAAGTTTATAAAGTAAGAGTTATAAGCTAAGATTATTTAAAGAAAAATTTTTTATGAATGTAGCCTTAGTGTACAGTGTTTATAAAGGCTACAGTAGGGTACAGTAATGTCGTAGGCCTTCATATTCACTCACCACTCACCGGGGACAACTTCAAGGCCATAAGCCCCATTCATGGTAAATGTCCTATACAGTGTACCTTTTTTTTTTTTAAATCTTTCACACTGTATTTTTACTATTGCGCACATTTTATCAGGTTGTTTGTCTTTTATTAAGTTGTAGAAGTTCGCTACATATTGTGGATATCAGTCCTTTGTCAGATAGTTGTTTTGCAAACATTTAATCCAAATCTATGTCTTGCTTATTTATTAACAGTATCTTTTACTACACAGAAGTTTTTAGTTTTGATGAAGTCTATTTTATAATTTTATATGCCTTGCCTACAAAACCCCCAAGTTTTCTTCTGGGAGCTTTCTAGTTTTAGTATTTATGTTTGAGTCTATGATCCGTCTTGAATTAACTGTTCTATGCGTGGCATGAGACTGGAATTGAGGTTCGCACATTCCGTGTGGGTGCCTAGCACCACCTGGGGAAGACCTTTCCTGTCACGTCATGTTGGTGCTTTAGTCAAAAATCTGTTTGCCCAATAATAAGTTCAGGTCTTGAGTGTGGGTTTTTGTTGGGTTTTTTTACTTTTTTAATTGACAAATAACAATTACAGAATGTATGGGGTGTGTAGTGATGTTTTGATACATACACTGTATAGTGATCAGATCAGGGTAATTAGGATATCCATCTCAAACATTTGTTTTTTTCCCTTTTTTTAATTTATTTTTTTATTTCAGAATATTATAGGGAAACGTTGTTATTTCTTTGTGTTGGAAACATCCAATATTCTCTTTACTAGCTATTGAAGCTATCTAATATATTGTTGTTAACAATAGTCATCCCACAGTGGTATAAGTTCTTTATAAGAGAACTGTAATTTTTCACCCTTTAACAGATTTCTCCCTATCCCTCCCTTCTCCCTGCCCTTCCCTGCCTTTAGTATCCTCTGTTCTACTGTTTACTTCAATAAGATCAACTTTTTTTAGCTTCCACATATGAGTGAGAACATGTGGCGTTTAACTTTCCATTTCTGACTTATTTCACTTAATGTCCTCCAGTTCCAAGTACGTTGCCACGAATGACAGGATTTCATTCTTTTTTATGCCTGAATAGTATTCCATGGTGTCTATATACCACATTGTCTTTATCCATCCATCTGTTGTTGGACACCTGGGCCAATTCCATATCTTGGCTATTGTGAATAATGCTGCAATAAACATGGGGGTGCAGATGTCTCTTCCATAGAACAATTTCCTTTCTTTTGGATAAATTCCCATTTGTGGGATCATGTTGTAGTTTTATTTGCAGCTTTTTGAGGAACCTCTATACTGTTCCCCATAGTGGCTGCACTAGTTTACATTCCCGAGTGTGTGTTCTTTTAAAGTGTTGTTCTTGTGGAATAGCAGCACAGAGAGTCTCATGATTCCTGTGTGTGTAGCAGTTCCCACTTGGACTGTTTTGCAGCACCTCTCTTGATGGGGAGAGGAAAATGCTATGACACTTGGTTACTGCTGAGGCCAGGCCAGGCTACTCTCAGCCTGGGAAACCAGTGAGTATTAAAAATAGTTAAATCTTTTTTTTTTTTTTTTTTTGAGACAGAGTCTCACTCTGTTGCCCGGGCTAGAGTGCCATGGCGTCAGCCTAGCTCACAGCAACCTCAAACTCCTGGGCTCAAGCTATCCTCTTGCCTCAACCTCCCGAGTAGCTGGGACTACAGGCATGCGCCACCACGCCTGGCTAATTTTTCCTATATATTTTTAGTTGGCCAATTAATGTCTTTTTATTTTTAGTAGAGACGGGGCAAGAGACTCGCTCTTGCTCAGGCTGGTTTCGAACTCCTGACCTCGAGTGATCCACCCACCTCGGCCTCCCAGAGAGCTAGGATTACAGGCGTGAGCCACCGCGCCCGGCCAAAAATAGTTCAGTCGTTTGGATACTTTTTTTTTTTTTTTAACCTCATGACTTAAGTTTCATTGCTTCAACTGAAATTTGTTTTCCCCCCAATGATTCATGGAGTAAATCGATGCATCTGATTTTGCCGAGGAGGGGAACTAGAATACCTGAAGGCCGGTTCGTGTTTCTCCTGGCTGTGAGTCGCCCTCTCCTCCAACTTGTCTGGTCCCTGCTGAAGTAGTTCAGTTTGTCTTCAGCTGCTCGCCCGTTTCTGTCTCAGCCTCTTGCCTTTTCTAGTCATGCTGTGAACTTGAACTTCAGAAAGCACTTGATGCAGACTGGCCCTGGTGAAAATGCAGCAGAGAGGGCCTTTTTAAATGGAAATGTTCTAGACAAGATGTTAGGTTATAAAGTAGGAAATGTCTGATTGTTCTAGATGTTAGGTTATAAAGTAGGAAATGTCTGATTTCCTTAAGTACTAAGTTTGACAGGTGATCTGACATTTTACTTTGACACTTCATGTTTTATGTTTTTTGTGAGGATACAGCCTTGGTCTTTCAAACACACATTTTGGCTTGCGATTATTTTTCACATTTTTTTAGAGCAATTTTTGTGAAACCACAGATAAGTCAAAAATCTGTGTTATTTTCGAATATGAGTTCCATCATGGAACCAACGCAGCACAGACAGCTCGAAATATCGACCCAGGATGTGGCTAATGTACGTGCACGGTACGACGATGGCTTGCAAAGTTCCATTCTGGTGATTTTAATCTTGAAAATGAGCCACGTAGGCCACCTGACACCAAGGTGGATAATGATGAGCTGAAAGCCGTAGGGGAAGCGAACCCATCTCAGCCTACATGTGAACTAGCAGCAAGGTTTGACGTTACTATTCCAACAATATTGGACCATTCGAAACAAATGATTGAGGTAAGAAGCTGAATTGATGGGCTCCGCGTGAATTAAACAAGCATCAGAAGAGAAATCGTCTCAAAGCTTGTTGCCTTTCTTTGCTGTCTCATGACCTAAGGGCAAACCATTTCTACACTGTATTGTTACGTGTGATGAAAAATGGATTATTTTTGACAATGTGAAGTGTTCGGCACAATGGTTGCATAAAGATGAAGTGCCGAAACACAGTCCAAAACCAAATATTCATCAGAAAAAGCTAATGGTGTCTGTTTTGTGGTCCAGCGCTGGTATTATCCACTACGGCTTCAGGAAACCTGGCCAATTGATTACAGCAGATGTCCACTGCAACCAACTTGTCGAAATGTTGAGGATGTTTGCAATTAAGAAGCCAAGATTGGTCAGCAGAGACAGGCCAATCCCCTTGCAAGACAACGCTCGAACACATGTCGCACAAACAACGCTGCTCAGACTATAGAACTTGGACTTGGAAGGTCTCCGTCATCCACCATGTTCACCAGACCTTGCACCAACTGACCACCACTTCTTCCAGGCTTTGGACCACTTCTTGCAAGAAAAATTCAGTTCTTAATAGGCTGTGGAAAACACCTTTCACAGTTTCATCGCTACTCACTCTCGAGGCTCCTTCGCTGCTGATGTAAACAAGCTACCCTTAAGCTGGCAAAACTGTGTCCGTAGTTTAGGCGCATCCTTTGATTAATTGTACTGCTTCTTGTTTGAGATATAATAAACTTCTGATTCAAAATCGGACGTTGCACATTTAATGACCTAATCTTGTCAGAAAAAGGACAACCAAAAAGAGCCCTTTATTCTGTTTTTGTTTTTTTGGGTGGGGAACGTGAATCTGTATTTCATAAGAAAAGAGTGAATACTTATGCTGATCATTTTAGAAGTGAGAACCTAGGAAAATACTAAACCGGAAAACCTGAAGCCCAGGAACCTTGCCTCGGTGTGCAAGTGCAGACTTGTGTAGGGCCCAGTGTGGAGAGAAGCCGCAGGCAGCCATGCCAGCCCCATGCAGCTTTTCCGTGGAAACTGCTTGCCGTATTTCCAATACCAGCCTGAGAACCAGTCACCAGCCTTTGGACGCTTGCCTCTTCCAGCAGGAGGAAGGGTGGGAGGGCAGGACTCTTCCCCCCAGCTGTCCCTGCAGGTGCTCTAAGCCTGGACGGTGGAATCTTCCTTACTGGCAGGCCCTCCGTGAGCAACAGCCAGAGTGGCGAAAACACTCAGACTGAATGTGGTTGGTTCCCTGCCTGTTTCTGTTGGCAATGAGCAAAGTCAAGTCTCTCTACACATCTTCCCTGTGTGCACTGCGGTCTAGTTTGCACAGCCTCTTATTTGTAATAACCCAGAATCTGAGAATTTAGAGTCATTCTTTATACTCTGGAAGGACTAGTCTTACCCGGCAGGTTGTTCTCTGTTTTTTGAATGGGGTAAAAATTACCTAGCGTCTTGGAGTGCTGTGCTTTCAAATTTACCTTGGTAAATTATCGTGACTTAGCAGAGCTTAGGCTTTTGGAGGCTGAGTCTAAATGGGAGAGCATGGAGGGTCTGTTGGGTGTTCCTGCTGCTTTTACAAGCCTTCGTATAACTCTCCACCGTCTGGGTGCGTGTGGATCAGCAAGTCCTTTGCATCCTGATTGGGTGGTGCAGCAGCAGCACCCACCTCACCCAACCTCAGAGCCCTCATTGTCTTGCTTTTCCATTTGCTCATTCCCACTCAGACGCTTTGGCCCCTGGCGTCCTGAGTTTCCATTAATAACAGGGCTGGGGAAACCACACGCTGGAGGCAGCGCGCACCGCTGAAGGCGTCGGGACCTTGTGGTTGTGGAGCTGAGCCGGGGCGTGCTCTGCACCACCAGCTGCGGGAGCCTCCTCACCTGCCGGGCCGGGCTGCGGAACAGACGCCCACCGCCCTCCCCGCAGGGGGGAACAGAAGGCACCCAGAGGTAGCCAGTGCTCCCTAAGGCCTTCTCGGATCCTCCCGGAAACGAGAACTCTCCATTCGAAAGCAAACTCTCCCTCTGGCACGTAACGCTTGCTCTCTGAAAGTAAATCCCACTCTCTCTCCACCCCACTGTTTTTCTCTGATGACATAGGAAATGTGTGTTGGAGCTTCCTCTGTTCTAAGCACTTTACATTTCTGGAAGGGTAGGTACTCTTATTCGAAGATCAACTGAGGCTGGGCAGGTTCCCTGACCTGCACTGGAGGTCACGGCCAGGGGCAGAGCTGGAATTCAAACCCCCGATGTCTGACTGCAGTGCGTCCCCGTGCCTAACCGTGATTCGATGCAGTCATCCGTACGAAGGACGTCACCAGGAAGGGAAATACAGACGTGTCACACGCCGAGTGACATGGGTAGCTGGATCCCGACTCATCTGCGTGTGTCCCGCATCCATCAGGAGTCCGTGTGCCTGGTGGGGGCCGGAATCCCCACCCTAGGAGGAGAGTCGCATCCCTGCAACCTCCTTCTCGGTGTCACGGGCAACCATAAAGCTTTGTCCGCACCTGAGACTGCTTCTTCCTGGAAGGGGGATGTCAGCATTAGGAAGCAGAACGATTTCAAAGGCTACGTGCATGGCCAAGTTGCTTTCCAATTTACACACCTGCCAGAGGACCACAAATCCTGAGTTAGCGGTGTCCACAACGCCCACCTCGTAAACCAGGTAATCATTTCGATTCCAGAGGGGGCGGCCGGGGCCCGGAGCTGCACAGGGGCACACGCCGGGATCTCCACCCCCCACCCCCCGGAGGAAGCAAACACGGGTCTGCGCCCCGGTGTGTGAAGCTCCTTGTTCCAGGAGCGTGGCTCCCGTCCAGGGGCGTCGGCATCACCGGAGAAGTGGTTGGAAATGCAAATTCTCGGGCCCTCCTCCAGCCCTTCAGAGTCAGAAACTCCAGGGCCGGGGCGGCCGTCCGGAAACGGGCCCGCAGGTGAATCTGCTGCCTGCGAAAGTCCGGGAGCCGCTGGCCAGGGGGAGCGCGGGCAACCGAGAGGGGAAATGTCCCGCGCTTGTTTATAACCACGTCTGCCACGGCTGGGAGCAGATCCAAGGGAAATGTCACTTCCATCGGCTCGCTCACATTAACAGTTGGCACCTCTTAGCTTGCTGGTGTCTTGAGTGTGGGTAAGTTGGCCCACGTGGGAAATGGCCGTCTTCCCCTCCTGTTGAGGGTCCGGCTCTCATAGACACTTGTTATTCATACCCGGAGTTTATTGTGTGCCAGACACATTATTATTATCCTCTTTGCTCCCTCGGGAGGGGAAATGAAAGCTTAGAGCAGTTTGGAAACATCCTAAGGTCGCAGAGCTAGTAAGTGGCAGAGCTGAAATCTGAACCCAGTCTGTCTGCCGGAGACTGTGCTCTCAGCGGCCACACTGCCTGGGAGAGGGAGTTAAGACACTTACATAATGTGGGAGCCTTTCAAATTATGGGGCTGCTTGCTGTTCTGGAATCTTCCGAAGCTCTGTCTTGAGTGCTGTGAGGAGTAGCTTTCCCCTGCATGTCCTCAGCTTGGACCCTGACAAACCAAAGACGGTCTGGGGCGCAGGTAGCTCTTGCCTGGCCGCCAGTCCTAGCGAGCTGGGGAGGTGAGGGAGGTGAGAGCGAGCTGGGGAGGTGAGGGAGGTGAGAGCGAGCTGGGGAGGTGAGGGAGGTGAGAGCGAGCTGGGGAGGTGAGGGAGGTGAGAGCGAGCTGGGGAGGTGAGGGAGGTGAGAGCGAGCTGGGGAGGTGAGGGAGGTGAGCTTTCATGTCCCCCCAACCTGTTTTCATTTGACTCTTAGCAATTGTTTCTAGAGCACTGAGCCTCCAGGCAGCCCCTGGCAGGCGCCTCAGTGGTATGTCACCTTGCCTGTGACACTTAGTGTGATGAAGTCCCAAGTCCTGTCTCCAGTGACAGGTGGGGGCAGAGGCACTTGGAAGGCCGGGAGTTGAGGGGACAGGGACGCTGATGGACGGGGGCACTGGTGGCTGTCTGTTTGCCGTGTCTCTGGGGGACAACCTGCGGTGTGGGATTCAGACTCGCACTCTGGCTACCCCTGGGGCTTCCGGCCCAGCTTCCCGGGTGTGGTGGTGGGGGTGCCAGGGGCCAGAGCCCCAACGTTAGGCGAGCCCCGCTGCTGCCCAGAGGAATCCCCCAGGGAGCCTCAGAAGGTGCCTGCGACAACCACGCAGCAGAAGAGGCTCCGAGCATTTCCCTTCGGGGCTAGGGGAGGGAAGGCAACCGAAATGGGAAGAGGTGTCTGAAAGCCCAGAGGAAACCAATAGGCCCTTCCAGAAGTTCTATTTGTGGCAAGAAACCTTGGCACAGGGGGGCGGGCTCTACTGCAAAAATAGACCAATGTGCCGAGAAACGGCTGGATTCTGGAAGCAAATGTCCCTCCGCGGGGAAGAGGGCTGGAGCCAAGACTCTGGAGGATCTGCCCCTCTCCTCTGCTCCCCTCTGCCCCCAGCACCCTTTGGGGGAGGAAAAGAAAGATAAAACATGTTTTAAAGAACTCTGGAGCACAGCCGTGAGGTTACCATCAGAAGTGGGGCCGGTGGAAACACAAAAGGAAGGAGGCCCCACGGCCCCTCCCTGTGTCGCGGGCCAGCCCCCTTTGCCAGGTCACCTGTCCTGCGGCTCCACGCGGGTGAGATGGCCGAGAAAATGGGCAGAACGTGAGGCAGAAGGGAGTGTGGTTAGAAAACCATGCCCTTGACCGCCATGGTGTCCCAAGGCAGGACTCCAAGGAAAGGGGTCTGGGGACCCTCCTTCACACCAGGCTGACCGCCTCGGGGGCTTGGGACACCGCCATGGAAGAAGGAAATGAGACGAGATGGACAACTGGGGCCATCCTAACTCCGGAATGCAACACGGCAGCCTCTGTCCTCAAAGGTGCTCCTTCAGCTTGCTCCTCTCTCTGCCCGGGCCTCTCTTCCCTTAGGAGCCGTGCCCTGGTCCCTCGTCGCAGGGGACAACAGTGTCCCCAGCTGCAGATCCCGATAGGTTTCCTGACATCACCTGGGGGGTGTCGAGTAGCCCCACCCAGCACATCTTCCTGCCCGGGACTCCCGGCCACGCTGAGGTTGCTTTGAACAGGCACCACGTGCAGGGCCACATGTGGAGCAGAGTTCCTTGAGCGGGGACACTTTATGGCCCAAGTAGTTTGAGGGAGAAAAAAAACCCATAAGGAGCTTAGCCCACTGCCCTCACTAGAACTGGAGCCCGAGCTAATCAGATCCGCTTGCCCCTTCCCTCCCTCTCCCTCTGGGCAGCCGGGAGCTGTCAACGGCCGCCTGTGACTTTGCACTCAGCTGCCACCCAGCCTGCCGGGGCTGGAAGATCAAATGTCACCTGGAACTGGCAGCCCAACCTCCCAGCAGCTCTTCTGTCTTGGGAGCGCAGCGAGGGCAGCCGTGAGAGGGCTGAGGCGAGGAGGACCAGAGAGGGAACTCCCTCTCCTATGGCAGAGAACCGAGGTTGGGCGTGTCCTGGAGGGAGAATGGCAGGGTCTGTCCCCAGAACTTCGTTAGCCGGTGGTTAGGATCCTCAGCCAAACAAAAGGAGGCAGGGAGGCCAGGGGGTTTGCCAGGAAGACAGAAGGTGAGTGGGGGCAGAGGAGGGCGGGCAGGGGGCCCCAGGCCACATGCAGGAGGGGCCGTGCACTGGGAGCTCCCTCTGCAACCCGGACTCCGTGGGGCACTTGGTTTTACAAACGTGCACAGAAAAACCTTCATCCACATACATGCAAAGTTGCACCGAAGTGGAAACGGGTTGCTTTTTTCTGGAAGCAACTCATTTCTTTAAGCTGAACTTCTCCAATCATGTAATTCTGGGAGAGCCTGCCATTCACAGCACCCCCACCCACCCACCGCAGCAGGAGGTGGGCACATGACCCAGGCCCAGCCAATCAGAGTGCCCTGTCACCCTGGCAGTCACTTGACCCAGGTGGGCCAATCACAAGGAAGACTCTCGCCTGGCTGGACCACTGGGCTGGAAGAAGTGGGTGCGGGGTGCTGAGCACCCCCTCCCGGTCCGCACCGAGAACCCACCTGCGAGAGGGGGACCAGCCAGCGTGGGGGAGCGTGCGGACGGCAGCCGCACGTGGATCCGTGTGTGCCAGCGCTAGACCCACGCGTCCCTTCCACTTCCATAAACCAGCACATCGGTAATCTCCTTGGTCCCGGCTTGGGTTCCGTCTCTCACACTTGCCGCCGTAACAGCCCGGACTGTTGCAGGAAACGTTTGGCTGCAGCGAGGACCCTGCAGTCTATGCAAAGAGTTTCTGATGTGTAGTAGCTGTAACTAGTGCACAGAGCAAAGCAGAAATGTCGGTCTTCCCTGAGAAAGTCTTTTCGGCTCCTTGAGAAGCAAGCACTGCCCCGCGGCTATTCATAATTGATAAGCGCATGGCAAGCCCTCCTCCGTCCGCCCGAGTGGGTGCACGGACTGGGTTGACACCCCCATGGGAGGGTGCTGCTGTAGGTCAGGGCGAGTGAACAGGAGAGGGCTCCCGGGGTCGAGTGGATGGCATCCTTCACCACCAGGGGAAGGTCGGTGCGCCCGGCAGGTTCCCTGGTTAGGGGGTGGCCCCTGTCAGCCAGAGCTTTCCGGCACATCCTGGTGGGGTCAATTAGGATCTCCTCCAGAAGGAGGCGGCTTGTGCCTTGGCACTTTTTAGTCTGTTTGTTCCTCCTCTAGCAGGGCATCTCCAGGGGCCCCGCCCGAGGCAGCCTGCCTCCCGTCCCTGGCAGCACTGCCGGCCCCAGACACGACCCCGCTCGTTTCCCAGACCGTCTGTTGTTCAGGGTTTTTTCTCTTCCACTCCAGCCTCCCCCATCACTTATTCTGAAATCGGGACCGTTTCCCAAACCAACCATTTCCTGGTCCACAATGTTCCTTTCCGAGTGTCCCCACAGGAGAGACCCGGAGCACGGAGAACAAAACCAGCAATCTTTGCTCCCCGCCCTGGTAAAAGGACCGTTCTGCCAGGCGGCCGTCACATTCCACTCCTGTCTCCCGTTTGACTTCACATAATGAAAATCATATAAGAGATGGAGCAGGAGCGCCAGATGACCCCCCCCCCCATAGATCTCTCTAGAAGCATTGGAAGAAAGCACTGGAAGCATCGGAGTGGTTTGCAGTGAAACCAACTGGAAGTCAGACTTAGCCTCAACCACTTACTTGCTTTTGACCTTGGATAAGTTCTGTGTACCTATGAGCCTCAGTTTTCTTGTATACAATGGGGACAATGATACTGCAATGTGTACAATTAGGTTCAGCTGTGAATAACAGAGGTCTGAACATGGTGGCCTCTGACACTCGTGGTAAAAGACTCACGAGGCAGGCGGTCCCAGGCTGGTAGGATGGGTCTGTAAGTCATCACAGCCCCAAGCTTCTTCAGTCTTCCCGTACTCGCTTCTGTTCCAACGGTCACCTCATGGCCCAAAGTGGGTGCTTGTGCTCCAGCCATTGTGTTGCAGTCCACAGAAAAGAGGAAGTACATTCTGATTCATCTTTGATGGAGCCTTCTTACAAGTCCTTCACAACACTTCTGCTTGTACTTCATTGGCTAGTATTTAGTGACATGGCCACGCCTAGCTATAATAAAATCTGGGAAAGGTGGCCTCTAAAATGGCCCCAGTAATCCCTCTATCCTGGTATTCACTTCTTTGTGTAATCACCTTCCCTTGAGCGTGGGCTGGACCTAGTCACTTTCTTCTAACCAACCAGACTATGCAAAAGAGTTGGAATTTCACTTCTGAGATTAGGTTTCCAGGAGATGGTGCTTCAGCCTCGGGTGCCTCCCTCGCTCTCTGGCTCCGAGGAAAGGCAGCCACCTCCCGTGGGCTGCTCTATGGAAAGGCCTCTGGGGAACAGCTAGCAAGGCTGCGAGATCTCCATCCAACGGCCTCATCGTGAGCGAGTCTGGGAAGAAGATCCCCTCCCGGTCAAGGCTTCAGGTGACTACAGCCCTGGTGGAAACCTCAGCTGCCGCCCCACGAGAGACCCGAGCTGGGGGACCCACCGAAAATGTGAGACAATAAGTGTTTTTTGTCTTCAGCTGCGAAGTCTTGGGCGCATTTGTTACCCGGCAGTAACCAGCTAACCAGCACAGTGGTTTCCAGCTACAGACACGTGCCCAGGATTCTGTTGGTAAGAAGGAGGGGAAGGATGGAGGGTGGGGGGCAGCCAGCTGTCGCTGCCACCGGTACCTACCTCAAAGGACTGTTGTGAGGATGAAGTGAGGTACATCTGTGATGTGTCCCTGTACACCTTGCCAGCACCCAGGAAGTGCCCGAGGAGGGGTGGCGGTTAGCAAAGGACCTACTTCCCAGGTTCTCACCACGCCCTTCCAGGAGACAATCTGGGCTGTGTCTAACGTGACATTTTCTCTGGCTCCCTCGCCCCTTTTACAGTTCAGAATCCCCTTCCCCTGTCCAACCAGTAGAATGACGACTCCTATAAGACTAAAGCCCCCAGGCCCGGCGGGTGGGTCCATAGAATGGTAAGATTTTGGAGGGAAAGGGGCTCAGACCCCCTCTCACCCACTGCCCCCACTTCCGACGTGAATGTAGACACTCGCTCAAGGTCACAAAACCTGAAGGCAGAAGAGGAACCCGGACCCTCCTGGAGGGATGACCTGGCTCTGTCCCAACGTCTCTCCGCACGGCTATTGCTCAGGCAGAGCCCAGTGTGCGAAGCATTTATAACGTTTCCTATATATAAAAAAATTGCTCTAATTCAACCCAATTTTCTCTCCCCAAGAGAAGTCGAGGTCAGGTTTATGGGACAGGCGGAGCTCTGTGAGTGAACGAGCGTCATATTTCCTTCTGGGTTTCCTGTAGGCTTGGGAGGTCCCTCCTCTTGCCCCTCTGGCTTGGCAGTGAGCGGAAGTCCTTGCAGCCAGCCCCCCAAGAGCCTGTCTTGGCAAATGTAACTGCTAGGAAAGTCTAGGCAGGGGTCCTCAAACTTTTTAAACAGGGGGCCAGTTCACTGTCCCCCAGACTGTTGGAGGGCCGGACTATAGTTTAAAAAAAAATTGTGAACAAATTCCTATGCGCACTGCACGTATCTTATTTTGAAGTAAAAAAGCAAATGGGCAAATACACCTGCATGTGGTCCCCGGGCTGCAGTTTGAGGACGCCTGGTCTAGAGAGTGCTGCGCGGGTAAACGTGGGCTCCCACCTATGGCAAGAATGGAGTCTGAGGCCGGGCGCGGTGGCTCACGCCTGTAATCCCAGCACTCTGGGAGGCCGAGGCGGGAGGATCCCTTGCGCTCAGGAGTTCGAGACCAGCCTGAGCAAGAGTGAGACCCCGTCTCTACTAAAAATAGAAAGAAATTATCTGGACAACTAAAAATATATAGAAAAAATTAGCCGGGCATGGTGGCGCATGCCTGTAGTCCCAGCTACTCGGGAGGCTGAGGCAGGAGGATCGCCTGAGCCCAGGAGTTTGAGGTTGCTGTGAGCTAGGCTGACGCCACGGTCACTCTAGCCGGGCAACAGAGTGAGACTCTGTCTCAAAAAAAAAAAAAAAAAAAGAATGGAGTCTGCATTCCCACCCTTCCACCGGAGCGCAGGACGTATGGCACCCTGGACTCCCAGATCATTTCACATGCAACGAAATCCCAGGTATTCGGGATAGATGGAGACCAAGGCCTCTCAGTGAAAACAAATGTTTTGGGGAGGGAAACATTGATGATAAGTCTTGTGTTTTTTCCCTTAATCCCCTTCAGTAATGATGGGAGGTGGCGCTGTGCCAGCATTCCTGCTCCTCACTTCCATTAGTGGGCCAGGCTGTCCAGGGACTTAATAAATGTTCACAGAAGACTCATCTGCATTATTAAAAAATCTTTACTGGTCACTTGAATTTCACAAAAGCAGCAATTTCATTAAAAGTGTGTGGGAGGGAAATGGGGTGTGTGCGAGGTCCTAGTCTCTTATTTAGTGCTGTGTTAACATATTTTTGTACGTTTTAAATACTGAGATTAATAAGATTTTTTAAAATATATTTCTTTTTAGTGATGGAGTTTCACTATGTTGCCCAGGCTAGAGTACAGTGGCTCGATCATAGCTCACTGCAGCTTCGAATTCCTGGGCTCAGGTGATCCTCCTGCCTTAGCCTCCCATGTAGCTGGGACTACAGGTGTGCCATCGTGCCTGGATAACTTTTTATTTTTTGTAGAGATGAGGTCTTGCTATGTTGTCCAGGCTGGTCTCAAACTGCTACGCTCAAGCAATCCTCCCAGCTCAGCCTCCCAAGGTGCTGGGTGGGGTCACAGGTGCGAGGCACGGCACCCGGCAGTTAATCCTTTTATTCCGATACAGAGCAGGAGCGCTTACGAAGCAGCCACCATCCAGGCGCGTGTCCGGCTTGAGTCTTCATGGCGAGCATCTGATGACCGTTGCACTTGGTGACAAAGTAACGGGACTGGTACTTGAGTGGCTGCTTCTCTGGACACCGTGCTCTGCCGTTATATTCTCTATCAGGAATTCGATGTGCTCAAAAGATACAGCGAGTTGGCTGTTTACTGACAACGGGGTTCTTTCAGGTGGCGTCCCGCCCGGGAGACGTTACCCCTGGGCTGTTGTGACCCTGCCGTCTGTACTTACCTGGTGAGTCAATGCCCCAGCACTCACCTTCTCAGGCCTCATGGGGTGGCCTTGTCACCTCAGTGCTAAGCCGCGTGCACAAGGTAATCGGTCACGGTGCGTGCGTGCGGGGCGTGTCTGTCTGGCGGGCCATCACGTGTTTGCAGGGAGCCCCAATATCCTCCTGGCTTATGTTCTCAGAATGGGGGAGCCCCTCTCTCCTGGGAGGTAGCAGGGACTTGGCGGGGGGTGGGGGAGGGAGGGACAGCTGTCTCGCACTGGAGGGGGGAATCCAGGCAGGCAAGGACACGCCAGGCTCGCTGTCACTGTGGGGTGGGTCACAGGTCCGCCGTGTGAAGCTGGAGAGCAAACCCAGACCCCTGCGGGGGCTTTCTAAGGGCAGGCCCCGGCTGCGAGACGCAGGGGGAAAGGGGCAGCCGTTGCCTGTGGTTACGAAAAGCAAAGGCAAGTAGGAAGTGAA
The DNA here is from genome assembly GCA_008750895.1 of Mirza zaza. Classification (NCBI taxonomy): domain Eukaryota; kingdom Metazoa; phylum Chordata; class Mammalia; order Primates; family Cheirogaleidae; genus Mirza; species Mirza zaza. The sequence goes on from VSMD01133373.1 coordinate 30,313, forward strand.
CGGCGACAAGGGTGACAAGTAAGTGGCCCAGGGAGAGGGAGGTGAGTGACGGAAAGTGTCCCGCACCCAGCAGCGCACGGGGGCACGGTGCTCTGTGCAGGGTGCCTGGGCTGGGGCCGGAGTCTCTGAGACTTGAAATCAGAGAGGGAGTTCACTACCAGGGCGCTGGGAACAGCATTCCAGGCCGAGGGAACAGCATGGCAAAGGCCCTGCAGTGGGAGGCTCCCTCGGCCAAACCAACCAGCTTCCAGGCCCCATGGCTCTCTCCGATGTGTCGTCTTGGCCACAGAGGGCTTTAAAAAGCCACAACACTGGACAGGTGTCACACTGCCCGTGGCCGTAGCGGGAATTTGGCGCCTGTGTTTTCGACCCACCCGTTTCCCACGTTTATGTTTCCAGCCTGGGCCCTGAAGGGAGTCCTCGCGCCAGGCCCGACCTGCCGCTGCTCACAGCAGGGTGCCCAGACCTGTGCCCCGCCGCCGGCAGAGCTGGGGCCTGGTGGCCCACGCTGGCTGTGCCGGGGTGTTTGCTGTTCCCGACAGAGGGAGGAGAGAGTGTGTTACTGCCCGTCACTGCCGTGCGAGAGCTCCACGAGGCCGGGCCCGAGATGTGGCTGGTGTGAAGGGCCCAGAACGGCTGTCCTGGGGAGACTGTCCCTGCACGGGCCGGGGATACAGCCAGGTCTGTGGCACTTGGTCCTGGAGCAGGGGGGCAGGGCTGGGCCGCAGGGGAGGGGGAGTCCACCGGGGAGAGGGCCTCGGGCTGCCGAGGAGGACCGGGTGGTTTTGCTTCCTCCAGCAGGCCAGCTGCACAGCCTGGGACACGCCATCGCTGTGCCCGTTTTGCCGTCAATAAATCCAAAGCATTTATTCCCATCCGCTCCTGCTCTATAAAACAGGGGTCAGGCCGGGGACAGTGGCTCATTCCTGTAATCCCAGCAACCTGGGAGGCCGAGGCTGGATGATGGCTTGAGGCCAAGAGTTCGAGACCAGCCTGGACAGCAAGCAAGACTCCCATATCTACAAAAAATAGAAAAATTTAGTTGGACATTGTGGCACACACCTGTAGTCCCAGTTGCTACTCAGAAGGCTGAGGCAGGAGGATCGCTTGAGCCCAGGAGTTTGAGGTTGCTGTGAGCTGTGATGATGCCACTGCACTCTAGCCCAGACAACAGAGCGAGGGTCTGTCTCATAAAACAAAAAAACAACACTCCTCTGCTGCCCGCAGGGTTCATAACTATACTCCCTTTGGTAAAGCAGTTCTAAAAATTAAATAATTTTCTCTTTCATTCAACAAATATTTTTTGGGCAGGTGCTAGGCACCATTCTAGATGCAATTGATACTACAGCAAACAAAATAAGACAGACAGACATACTGTCCTGGAACTGCCGTTCTAGGACAGGGGTCTGCAAACTGCAGCTCACAGGGCCAGGTCTGGCTGGCCATCTTTGTGCAGGGACTGTGAACTAAGAATAGCTTTTGCATTTTTACACGGTTGCAAAACAATCAAAAGGATAATGGCACTTTGTAGCATGTGCAAACCATGCAATTCAAAGCTCAGGCCATAAATAAGGTTTTACTGGAACACAGACACGCTTAGGCATTTGCACATTGTTTGCGTCTGCTTTTGCCATATGTCAGTAGAGTCGAGTCGTCACAACGGAGACCACAGGCCCTCAACGCTGAAAACATTAACTATCGGGCCCTTTATACAAAGAGTTTGACCAACTCCTGTTCTAGGTTCTTGCTGCTCAAAACGTGGTCTCTGGACTGTGGCATCAGCATCACCTGGACGCTTGTTAGGAATCTAGACCTACTGAACCGGACTCTGTTTTGTAGTGAGATCTCCCGGCGATCTGTGTGCACACTGAGGTGTGAGATGTTTCTGCAGCAACACGGATGGAACTAGAGGTCATTATCTTAAGTGAAACCAGCCAGCTGTAAGAGACAGCTATCACATGTTCTCACTCGTAAGTGGGTGCCGAAAAGCGTGCACACAGAGCAGACACACAGAGCGGAAGGATGGCAGTGGAGACTCGGAAAGGTGAGGGGGTCGGAGCGGGTGGAGAACGAGAAATTCGAAATTACTTCATGGGCACAACGTACATTATCGGGGCAATGCAAACCCTAGAAGCCCTGACCGGGCCGTTGCACAATCCATGCATGTAACAAAGTTGGACTTGGCCCCTGTGATGAATTCACATAAATAAAAAATAAAGCGTGAGACGTGCTGCTCTAAAATGATGCGAGCAAAATGCTCGGCGCAGTGCCGGGCGCTTAGCAAGTGCTCCGTGAACACGCGCTGCCGTGGCAGGCAGATTCGTGGCCCTGGAAAGAGGTTTGCGTCTTAATCCCCAGAACCTGTGACTAGGTTAATTTCTGAGGTCAAGGGGGCTGTGCAGGTGCGATTAAGTCAAGGCTGTTGCGATCAGCAGATTCACCTGGGTTACCCCGCGGGCCCTGAGGCTGTGATCGCAGGGCCAGCGGAGGAGGCGGGAGGCACACGGAAGACGCCGGACATGTGCGGATGGAAGCGGGGCTGGGAGCGGTGTCCTTTGAAGGCGGCGGCCAGGAGCAAAGCAGTGCAGGACCTGGAGCGGATTCCCCGTTGGAGCCCCGGGGGACTCCGCTCTGCCGACCCCTGGATTTTAGACGTCTGACCTCCAGAACTGTAAGGGAACAAATTTATCTTGTTTTAAGTCACTAAGTTGCGGTAACTCGTGATGGCAGCGGTAGGTAAGGAGTACACCTGCCATTCTTGTTGTCATTGCCGTCCTTGT